>NW_020868792.1:1080993-1083493 GCF_003789085.1 Penaeus vannamei
TGCTGTTCCCTACTGAATATTCCTCATCGTACATGTATCTTTCATAAGCTATATCAATTACCGAGTCTGAAACCAAAAATCTGTAGAATCTAATTGCTCTTCGGTCATTCATATTAGCTATGTTTCGACAAATATGTTTTCAGACGTGAACACACGCATGGTAATGCGAACCTGAAATACACTGAAGTTCAACAATCACAACGAAACCGGTCTAGAAGAGTTGTGTGTGCAATTTTATGAGACGCTACTGTTGATAATATATGATAATAGAGAGAGAGAGAGAGAGAGAGAGAGAGAGAGAGAGAGAGAGAGAGAGAGAGAGAGAGAGAGAGAGAGAGAGAGAGAGAGAGAGAGAGAGAGAGAGAGAATGTGTATATATATAAAAGCAGATATAAAATATAAATAAATAATACTAATGCTAATACTAATACTTATTATTATCATATATATATATATATATATATATATATATATATATATATATATATATATATATATATATATATATATATATCAAACGTTACGGTCTAAACTTCCTAAAAACACTTCAGTAGGTCACTAGTCCCATGTCTCAAGACTCGTTTTCTATGAACCTTATCAAGGTGTCTGTCTGCCATTTGTATAATTTTTGACCCGGACGTTCACGTGATCCATCGTTTATATTACTCGCAGACCATTTCAATACATTATCCTCCACGCAAATGCCATGGACCTTATTTCCCGTGAGCAGTAAATAAGAATGGTACAGCAAAAGAGAAGATTGTGATGGGGGTGATAGTGATGGACACGGCGATAGTCACGTGACAATGATTATGGCGACCACTGAAATAATAAAGACCAACAGACGTGTCACAATAAACCACTCACTTCATTGACCAAGTCGTCATCAGCCCACACGAAGTTCGATCCAAGATCCAAGTCCAGGGCGGTCGAGTCACAGGCGGTGGGGGTATATACATGTGCCTCAGGTAACACTCTGGAGGTGCGAGCACTCAGGTTATTCACAAAACCGTTATGCGAAGGTTCCATGGCTCTCGGGCCTTGCTCTGGCACACTAGGGGCAGAGACTCGTTCCACGAGGACAGATCGGGGTGCAAGTGGACTAGCATTTTGCGAACTACAGTTTCTGTCACTCGAGTTAGGTAGGTGGCTCATGCTTGAAACTCCAATATACTTGACAGGCAGCGTTACACGATGGTGGAGGCTCAGAGCCCAAGGTGGGAGCTGTGCGAAGTGTCCTACAGCCCTTACTCATGCGACTAATGCTACAGTTTCACGAGTCACTTGGTAAAATTCACACCACTTTCGGCGGGACTAAGTTAATGAGCTCCTCTCCGGACGAGAGAGGAGAGGAACTGCTGTGGGAGGAGCGAGTGGTGAGCGGCCCGGCGGTTGTTGCCAGTTCTCACAATATTTTGTTGCACCACGTTGTGTAATTTACTATAAGTTTGAGTTTTAGTGTTTCCGATATATTAGATATTACTTAGACTTCTTTGCAAAAATCAGGTTAAATGACTGGTTATGAATAAAATCATCTCGTGAAAATAGTATAAACTGTAATGATAATTCGGACGTTATTATGACAGGCTCCATTCTCTCTTTTTCGCTCGCTCTAACATGCTGCTTCTACTGCTCCTCTCTCTCTCTCTGTGTGTGTATATATAATATATATAATATATATATATATATATATATATATATATATATATATATATATATATATATAATATGAATATACATTTATGTGTGTGCGTGCATATGTGCAATTTTATTCAGGTTTCTAAGCAAACAAATCGGTAATAGTAATATATGTTTTTTTTATTAAATATATAAATGTAGTATAAAAGTTACAATTTAACAGTAAACAAGTCTTAAAAACACATTAAAATAAGTAAGGTACTGGACACATTCAGACTAAGTAAAGAATTACGACTATGCCATAACATGCAGTTTGATCACAGATTCATAACTATAATATTGATACAACATTATTCCATACTAACTAAGTACTACACGAGGCATATCTCCGGAAAGCACCTAGTTGCTGAATCGCTGTCTGAACACATTATTAACGTATGTCTGGATCTCGTCTCTCAGCTTCTCCAACCCTTCCACCTTGGCTCTTAAGGCGCGATTTCTCTCCTCCTGCACGTGCTGATCCTTCTCCAGCTTACTGAGGCTCTGGCGATGTCTCTGTCGATACAATCTGGAAGCCTCGTTGTTCAGCTCTCGAATGCGCTGGTACTTCTGCTCCTCCGTGAGGGTGTCGTACGAGACCCGTGGCCGTCGCTGGCGAGGTCTGCTGCCTTCGTCTGTAGAGCTGCCGGCGTCGCTGTAGGGAGAGTGTGCCTGCACTCCTAGGTCCTCCAGGGATGGCTGTTCGCAGACGGAATAGCTCGACGTCTGAGGCTCTGGGGCGGTGCTCTGGGCTCTGGATTTCGCCCTCGTTCTCCTCTTCCCGGCCGACGCCCGTGTGCTCTGCGGCTGAGGGGAGGCTGCG
>NW_020868792.1:1105993-1108493 GCF_003789085.1 Penaeus vannamei
CATCATCATCTTTATCTTTATCATCATCATTATAATTATCATAATGATGATGATAGTGATACGAAAAACAGTAATGATAATTACAATAACGTAATCAATAATACTAATAATGCTACGAATAATAATGGTAATGATGATGATTAAAATTATAATAATAACTACAACACCACCACCAACAACAAAAACAACAATAATAATAGCAATGAGTATTACATGATTGTTGTTATTATTTTTCAACATTATTATTGTTATTATTATTATCATTATTATTATTATTATTATTATTATCATTATTTTTATTATTATTGTTATTATTATTGTTATTATTGTTATTAGTTTTATTATTATTATTATTATTATTATTATTATTATTATTATTATTATTATTATTATTATTATTATTATTATTATTATTATAATGATTATTATTATTATTCATCATCATCATCATCATCATCATCATCATCATCATCATCATCATCATCATCATCATCATCATCATCATAATTATCATCGTCATCATCATCATTATTATTATTATTATCATTATCATTATTATTATTATTATTATTATTATTATTATTAGCCTTGTAACAAGAACAGCGATAGTAATGGTAATAATAATTATAACACTAATAGTACCAAGAGTAATAATGATTATACTAATTATGACAATGATAATGATCATAATAATAACATAATAATGATATAGATAACATTGATAAAAATAGTATATAATGATAATATTAATAATGCTAATAATATAACAATTATGATAATTTGATAATAAATATGATAACACTGATAAAGATGATAATGATAATGATAATAAGAAAAAGAAAAAAAGGCCATTAATTATCATCATTATCTTTTTATTATGTCATTATTATTGTTGTTTTATGATAATATTGATAATGATAATAATAGTTATCATTATTGTTATGATCACCATTATTGTTATTATCATTATTATTATTTTTTTATGATCATTATTGCTACTAGTACTACAACTATCGTTTTTTTCTTATTATTGTTTTTTTAATTTTTTTGTAATGATATTGATTATTATAATGATGTCATAGTTGTAGTGGAATAAAAGGAACAGCAACAACAATAATAATAATGATAATGATAATGATGATGATAATCATGATAGAATCAAAACAGTAATGATAATAGTAGTGATAATGATAACAACAATAATGATAAGGATAATGATGATAATGATAATGCAAAGAAATAATGATAATTATGATAATAACAGTAATGATAATAATACTATTAATGATAATGATAATAATGAGTATAATAATAGTGATAATGATGATGATTATATTGATGATAATATTAATTATGATGATCATAATGATAATAATAATAATAATAATAATAATATAATAATATTAATAACAATAATAATAATAATAATATAATAATGGTGATGGTGATAATGAATTATCATCATCATAACAACAATGTTATCATAAATATCATTATTGTTATCATTTTTAATACCATGATGATTAGTATTATTGTTATTATCATTATTATTATCATTATTATCATCATTACTATTGTTATTATTATTATTATTATCATTATTATTATCAACATCATCATTATTATTTTTCTCATTATTATCATTATTAGTATTATCTTTATTTTTATCGATATTATCGTTATTATTATTATCATTATCATTATCATAATCTTTAATATTATGAGTAGCATTAGTATTATTATTACTACCGCTCTCATTTTTCATTATCATCTTTGTTATCATTATTAAAACTATCATTATTACCATTATTATTATCATCATTATCATTATCATAACTCCTAATGGTAATAAGTTTGTCACATATTATATTAAACAAATTGTTTTTGGAGTAAGTATAGTGACAGTATTGATATTTTCTGATTTTATCGATTAACTTTTTCGTGTTTGTTAAAAGGACTCTTCAAAATCTTTTAAACCAAATTTCCAGATGATCAATGAATGACAACATTCTATGAAGGATTGTAGATAAACAAGGAAAAATGGAAAATCATTTGATTTATGAATGAATTTTTTACCGGGAGTAAACTTGGCGGGAACAGCAAGACGAAACACGTTGGTTGAAGTTGTCGTACCGCAGTGAGTTGACAACGAGGATTTATCTGGAATTTTGGAACTTAAAACTCTAATCGGATTATTTATATGATATTTTGTTACGAAGGAAGATTTGGAAAGGCCCATAGATTATTTTCTGACCAAGCAAATGGAGGGAGAAATGAATGATGATAAAGTGATATTAAACCAAGCTATACAACCGATCCATAAACCAATATTCCTAACTTTTTATTTCCATTCAAGCAACGCACTGCTCAGTTTAAGCAAACGAATATAGCTCTATATATTTTCTACACAAATCTTCATAGCAACTAAAGAAATTAGAGATTCACCCGAGCCCTGACTATGACCAGCCTGTAGATCTCTGACGTCACAGTAAAGCAGTGA
>NW_020868793.1:0-22505 GCF_003789085.1 Penaeus vannamei
GAGAGGGGAAGAGAGAGCGATAGAGGACGAGGGGAGAAGAGAAAAAAGAAAGAGAGAGACGGAGGAGAGAGGGGAGAGGAGAGGGGAGAGAGAATGGAGAGAGAGAGAGAACGGAGAAGATACAGAGAGACAGAGAGAGAGACGAGAGAAAGCATGATAGACGGAGAGACGCAGAGAGAGAGAGACGATGATTGATTGACGAGGGAAGAGAACAGAGAGAGACAGTGTGTAAGAGGACGGAGAGACGTGAATGAGTGAGTTGCAGAGAGGAGAGAAAAGAGAGAGAGAGAAAGAGAGAGAAGAGGAGAGAGATAGAGGGAGAGAGAGAGAGAGAGAGAGACAGAGAGAGACGAGAGAGAGAGAGAGAAGAGAGATGAGGAGAGAGAGAGAGAGAGAGAGGAAGAGGAGTGAGAAGAGAGAGAGAGAGAGAGAGAGAAGAAGAGACAAGAACAGGGGAGTGAGAGAGAGATTGATAGAGGAGAGGAGAGAGAGAGACAAAGTAAGACAAAGAGAGAAGAGAGAGAGAGAGAGAGAGAGATGAGAGAGAGAGAGAGAGTGCAGAACCCCCCCCCAAAAAAAAAAAATACAAGACGAAAAACTTTAAGAAAAATAAAAAGAAAGAAGAAGCATAAACCTGTGTGCGCTTTTAAATATAAATGCTAATGAAGGTTATTCGCCTCACGCCTCCCCCCTCTCCCTCCCCTCCCCCTCCTCCCCCACGCCTCTCCTCCTCCTCTCCCACGCCTCTTCCTCCTCCTCCTCCCCCTCCCCTTCAATTTATCTTATCTTTCTCCGCTTCCTAATTAATTCCTTTTCTTGTCGCTTTCTTACCCTCTCATCTTCTTTTTTGCTCTCTCTCTTTTTCTAAACTTCCACCTCTCTTTCTCCACCATTTCCTCCTACTCCGTCTTTACTATTTTACATTATCATTCATTTATCTTGTTTTATCTTTATTTTATATTTTCTATCTATCTTTTTATCTATCATTTATTTTATTTATTTATTTATTTACTTATTTACATCCTCTCTCTTTACCTTTCGTAAATCTCCTTCTCCCACTTTCGTTCTGTAACTCCGCCCCTTTTCTGTTTTATGGCATTCCTACCTGTTTTATCCTATTATCTCTCTCTCACATCATTCGCAACAAACCCCCCCCCCCCCACCATGTAGCCCCCCCCCCCCTCTCTACCCCCCCCCCCCAAGACAACAGCGGGGAGGGGTGGGGATGCAGGGGGGGGTGAAGAGGAAGAGGGAGAGAAGTGAGAGAATGGAGAGAATCGTGCGGCGAAAGAGTAGCCCAGATAAGAAATGCAAGAAGAAAGGAGAGAGAAAGATGGGAAAGATAAGAAGTGTAGAGATAAGAGGTATCCGAAAGATGGAAAAAAAGTGGAAGAGCGAGAGATTCGATTTTCCAGAAACAAAAGAAAGTGAATGATAAAGAAGGAAGGAGAGAGGAGAGTGATAAGGGAGGAAAAGGCAATATACGATAAAGGGATAGAAAAATAATAGGCAACACAGAGAGAACGAGAAGGAGACAAGGTTTGAAAAGGAGAAATAGAAAAAAGATAGATGAGAGAGACAGAAAGAGAGAGAGATGGGGGAGGAGGGAGGGAGGGAGATAGATAGATAGAAGGAGATAAGCAGATAGATAGAGAGAAAGAGAGAGAGAGAGAGAGGAGATAGATAGAAGGAAACCGACAGATAGATAGATAGAGAGAGAGAGAGAGAGAGAGGAGATAGATAGAAAGAGACCGACAGATAGAGAGAAAGAGAGAGAGAGAGAAGGAGATAGATAGAAAGAGACCGACAGATAGACAGAGAGAAAGAGAAAGAACGAGAGAGAGAGAGAGAGAAGAGAGAAGAGAGAGAGAAGGAGATAGATAGAAAGAGACCGACAGAATAGACAGATAGACAGAGAGAAAGAACGACGAAGATGAGAGAGAGAGAGAGAGAGAGAACGAATTGGGAGACAAAAGTTGTTAATGGAATAATATAGGCAGGCCATACTGGCTCACCCGGAGGCGGCGACACAAATGGAAAGTGTGACAGGAAATTAAAGAATAAAATTGGTAATACCATAAACATAGAGGGATCGGGAATAAAAACGGAATATGAAACGGCAGAAGAGACACACACACACACAGGAGAGGGAGAGAGAGGAAAGTGAGATGAGAGGGTGGAAGGGAGGTGGGATGAGAGGGAGAAAGAGGGAAAGTGAAATGAGGGGAGGAAAGGGAGGTGGGATGAGTGGGAGAAAGAGTGAAAGTGAGATGAGAGGGGGTTGAAGAGGAGGGGGAAATGAGGTGGGATGAGAGGGAGAAAGAGGGAAAGTGAGATGAGAGGGTGAAGGAGGTGGGATGAGAGGGAGAAAGAGGGGAAGTGAGATGAAGAGGAGGGGGGATTGAGAGGGAGAAAGAGGGAAAGTGAGATGAGAGAGGGAAAGGGAGGTGGGATGGAAGGGAGAAAGAGGGAAAGTGAGATGAGAGGGGGTTGAAGAGGAGAGGGAAAGGGAGGTGGGATGAGAGGGAGAGAGAGGGAAAGTAAGATGAGAGGGGGATGGAGAGGAGAGGTAAAGTGAGGTGGGATGGGAGGGAGAAAGTGAGATGAGATGGAGAAGAAGAGAAAGAGAGGCGCGATAGGAGAGAGGGAAAGGAAATATAAGAGTAAGAGTAAGCTTTGGTGGAAGAAAGGGAGACACACGGAAAGGGAGCGAGAGGAAGTGTGAGAGGAAAGATGAGAGGGAGATAAAGAAGAGGGGAAAGGGAGATGGAATGAGAGGGAGAAAGAGGGAAAGTGAGCTGAGAGGGAGATAAAGAGGGGAGGAGAGAATAAGGGAAAGTGAGGGGGAAGGAGGGGAAAGGGATATGGAATGAGAGGGAGAAAGAGGGAAAGTGAGATGAGGGGGAGATAAAGAGAGAGAAAGGGAGGTGGGGAAGAAAGAGAGGAAGAAAAAATAGAAAAAAGAAGAGAAAGTTTTGATTGAGGAGAGGGAGCGAGAGAGAGAGTATGCGAGGAAAGGGAGATGAGAGGGAGATAAAGAGTAGGGAAAGGGAGATAAGATAAGAGTGAGAAAGAATGAAAAGTGTGTGAGATGGAACGTAGGGAGAGAAAGAGGAAAAAAAGGAGAGCAAGGGAAAGGAAGAGAAAGTATTCATAAAAACGAGAGAGAAAGACTAGATGATAATAGGCAAGAGAGAGAGCTAGCAAGATTGAATAGGAAGAGTCAGAAACAGAGAAGGAAAGAGGAAAGGATATTCGTCGGGTTTTAGGAAGGGAGAGAAAGAAAGAAATGGAGAAAAAGGAAGAAGAGGGAGATGAGATTGGAGGAGAGTTTGGCGACGAAACGAAACGAAATACACAGCAAGACAAATAGAATATTAGATTTCGAATGACTGGAAAGAAAAGAAAAATGATGGAAGATTGGAGTGAAATAAGAGAATGAGAGGAGGGAAAGTGAGGGAGGGGAAAGGATAAGTAGAAGAGACGAAGATGGAAATAGAATATATTAAGGTGAGTCAATAAGAAAAGAAATAGACATAGAAAGGGGAGAGAGAGAAAAAAAATAAAAATAAAACTCGAACGACTTTAATGAAACAACACGAAAAAGAGCGAGACAAAAGAGAAAGAGAGAGAAGAGAGAAGAGAGAGAGAGAGAGAGAGAGAGAGAGAGAGAGAGAGAGAGAGAGAGAGAGAGAGAGAGAGAGAGAGAGAGAGAGGAGAGAGAGAGAGAAGAGAGAGAGAGAGAGAGAGAGAAGAGAGAGAGAGAGAGAGAGAGAGAGAGAGAGAGAGAGAGAGAGAGAGAGAGAAGAGAGAGAAGAGAAAGAGAGAGCGAGGAGAGAGAGAGAGAGAACGAGAGTGAAAGACGAGAGAAGAGGAGAGAGAGAGAGAGAGAGAGAGAGAGAGAGAGAGAGAGAGAGAGAGAGAGAGAGAGAGAGAGAGAGAGAGAGAGAGAGAGAGAGAGAGAGAGAGAGAATGAGAGAAAGAAAGAGAAAAAAAGAAATAGAGAGACAGAAAAAAGAACGGAAGAATGAAATGACGCCAGAGAAAGCAAGAAAGAGAGAGAGAGAGAGAGAGAGAGACGAAGGAGAGTTAGAGAGGAAATCGCAGTATGGGAGCCTCCAATCACCCGTCGACAATACTGCTAATCAAAGTTCGGAACTCACAGGAGGTCCACGAAACGCCATTTTCAAGAGTCTTCGCTAAAGCAATTTTCCAGGCGGTAAGAAGAGCGAGAAGGATTAGGAGAGAGAGAGCCGTGTCACCGCCCGGGAGATTGGCGAATCACTGTTTTGATTTGTAATAAGCATTAAGGTGTGTTTCGTCTGGGATATCCTTGGCTGCCTGATTGGATGTTTGCTTTCTCTCTTCTCTTTCTCTTTCTCTCTTTATCTCTCTTTCTTTATCTCTCTCTCTCTCTCTCTCTCTCTCTCTCTCTCTCTCTCTCTCTCTCTCTCTCTCTCTCTCTCTCTCTCTCTCTCTCTCTCTCTCTCTCTCTCTCTCTCTCTCTCTCTCTCTCTCTCTTTCTTTCTCCTGCTTTTACCTACCTATACATCTGTGTCTTCATTCCTTCTCTCTCTCTTTATTTCTATCTGTCTGCCCGTCTATCTATCCATCTATCTATCTTCTGTCTGTCTTTCTGTTTATCTATCTATATATTTATCTATCTGTCTATCTATCTATCTATCTATCTATCTATCTATCTATCTATCTATCTATATCTTATATGTCTGCCTGTCTGCCTCTCATCCTCACTTCCCTCTTCTCCTCCTATTTCACACATGTTACTATGACATACCAAAATAATACTAATTGTTAACAAAATGATAATAATTATCATCATTATTATTATAATGAGAAAATTGATTTGAAATAATGATTTTTAGGTCAATATGAACATGAACTTGTACACACGCACATAAACAAACAAACAGATTCGATGCGTTTAATCACACTGCAATAAGTTTTCCCAGGTTGCAAAGTTGCTTTCAGCCATAATTCTCAGTAAAGGGTATCCTGATAATGCCAGATTTAGATGCAATAGAGTAGTTGTTGCAGAATTTTGGATGGGGTGGCTATTTTGTGTGTGAATAAGTGTGTTTTTGTTTATGTGTCTGAGTGTATTTTGTGTTGTTGTGTGTGTTGATTGGTTTTATTTGTGTGTGTGTGTGTGTGTGTGTGGTTGTGTGTGATGTGTGTGTGTGTGTGTGTGTTTGTGTGTGTTGTGTGTGGTGTGTGTGTGTGTGGTGTGTGTGTGGTGTGTGTGCGTGTGTGTGTGTGTGTTGTTGTGTGTTTGTTCGTGTTTTTTGCGCGTGTGTGCTGTATTTTCTGTGCTTGTGTGGTTTGTCGTGTTTTGCACTTTTGTTATGTTGTATGTATTTTGTACTTTTTTTTTATGTATCTGCATAAGTACGTCTGTGCATCTCTCTGGGCGTGCGTATGTGCGTGTGTGCGTCTCGACTTTTCTTCATTTGTTTTGTTCCACGTATTATTTCACCGAAAGAACCAGAGGGAGAACTTAGAAGAAGGACCAATCAAACTTCTGCGAGAACAAACAACACCGGCAGTGGAGATGTCATGCATAAAATTTTTGAACGGAGCAAAATTGAAAAAGTTTTTATTTTCTTATTTCCTTTTTTATATGCCTCTGTCTCTCTAACTCTAACTCTAACTCTCTCTCTCTAACTCTGAACTCTCTCTTCGTCTCTCTCTCATTCCTCTCCTCTCTCTCTCTCCGTCCTCTCTTTCTCTCCGTCGATCACCAGTCGTCTCTTCTACGTCCTCCAGTCAGCCAGGGTGTCTACTCGGGTACGGAAGTACTGCTTGTGCGTTCTCTTGGTGATGCTCGATCTGACTTGATTAGACGTATGTGGTATTGAACACCAGTCCGATACTAACGTGCGGGGATGATAAGGTCTGAGATCCCCTCAATTAGAGCAATTGAACTGCATACACGCTAGTATCCCTCCTTTTCAGGCTGGTGGATGTCTTCTTGGTTCGAGACATTTAAAATCTGATTGGCGTTCTAGTCGATCCTGTCATTTGGTATAGGATGCTTGCATGACAATTCCGCAAACAGTCATCCTTAAGGTACTTGATACTTGCATTAAAGCTTGTGTACGACGTGTTTCGGAAATCGGCGAGCCTTCAAAACTCGTCGGCCAAGCGGGACAAGATTAGTCGAATGAGGGCTATCGGAGTGGAGGAGCGTCCTATAAGTCATCGCTTCGAGGTCGGTACGCGTCTAGAGCATAAGTCGCATATGACAAGCAGCAGACCGTAGACATCTCAAGATTAAGAAGATGCAGGCCGGGACGTGAAATTGCTAGGAGTCAGCCGTAGATCTAAGGCTGTATTGGCGTGCTCTATGTCACGACATGCTTACTTGTGAGCACAGTTGTTGGTATATATCGTCTAACAAGCAGATGGTCTTTTTCAGTTCCTGCTTAGCTCTCTCATTCGTTCAGTCTCGTGTCTTTGGTCGTCGCCTCTCTTTTCTGCTGCTCGAGGGTTACGAGGGTGTCCGGCGTAGTAGATGAGACTTCTCTGTACACTTATTTTCCTATTCTCCAGGTACCTAGCGATGCTCCTCGCGGTCCTCTCAGCGTTGCGACAATGCTGCCGGTCTTAATCTACCCTGCACTGCTCCTCGATCTCTCTCTCTCCTCTATTTCTCTCACACAAGAAGAACTACACAAAGAAACCGGAACATGAAAGCAATTGGAAAGAGAGAGGACGAAAAGAGAAAAATAAACAACCAAAAGAAAATGAAAAGGATAAATGTGAGGAAGCAACATAATCCAAAGTGAAAAAGTTAATATTTATGTATATTTCACAATCTGTATGTTATTTAATTTCCATTGTTCTTTTTTCCCCTTTTTATTCTATATATCTCACACACAATTCTTTAACTACACGACTGAATACATATATGCATGGAAGCAGTGGTGAAAATGCATTCAAATAAACTAACTATTCATTGCAATATCACAGAAAGAATGTAAAAGAAATGAGATATTTATATATACATTATTTATACACAAGTGATGCAATTCTTTTTGCAATATGGATTGATATTTCACGAATAATGCAACATCCACTTCTCACGGTTGCAATTGAAGAAAAAAGAGGGAATTAAAGTACTCGAATACTTATAGACTATCATAATTATTGAAATCATATCAAAGGCAATCGAGTGAATAAAATAAGAATTATATAGAATATCTGAACAAATTATGAGGAATTCTAAAGACCATAAAATATGCACTCCATTATTCCCCAGTAATTTTCTCAAAAGAATCGTATTAAAAGATATTTTATTTAACAGATATTTATTTTAATTTAAAAGATATTTAATTTAAAAGATATTTATCTAACACCTCATTGACTGACTTAATGTTGTCACTTGCATACATAGTTGTTGCATGGTCTGCATGATTCCAAGTCAGTGGGCAATGTCATGCATGATTCCAGGGCAGAGGAGAGTGGTGTGGTTTCATGTAGAAATATTATGCAGGATTTTGAAACTATTAACAATGGTTTACAGGATTCTTGGGTAATGAATGAATAGGACAATACTCTTTCAATAATGTTGTGTTAGACTTCAATCGACTAATCTTAAGCTGGAATCTATGTTACCAATTGCATGATTTATTTATACATTAAATGAGAAAACGGAATGAATGCATGGCTGTTTAATGATTTAATATAAGAGTGATTATGACTGATTAATATCTCAATCAGTTGTATAAAGCTACTGTATTTGACTTTCCTAATAAATAAAGCAAGTGGAGAGTAATAAAAACATAATCCTAAACCCACTTCTTAAGATATCTTAAACCATCTTTTTTTATTATCAGTTTTTCTTGTTTTTCTTTCTTTCTTTCTTTAACGATCAGCATAACTGTTAGGCTTAAATCATCCTCATCATTATAATTTTTCAGTTGTATAAAGCTACTGCATTTGTCTCTCCTAATAAATAAAACAAGTAGAGATTAAAACTAATAAATCTTAAACCTTCTTCTTAAGATATATTAAACCATCTTTTTTATTATCAGTTTTTCCTGTTTTTTCTTTCTTTCTTTCTTTAACGATCAGCATAATTATTAGGCTAAAATTATCGTCATCATCATTATAATTTTTCCAAGATATTCAAGCTATCCTTTCACTGAATGACAAATGAACCAAGTCCCATTTTTCTCCCTAACTACACATTATCTCCGTAATAAAAGACAATTTGAACACTTAAACTCCTAAAACAATTTTAACAAGACCATAAAACATATGAGAAAGTTATTCAGAAAAGACATAAAAACAGTTTATGTAAATGTGGGTTTTTCATTGTCCCACTTAGCATACCATACACATATATAAAGGAAAAAGAAAAAGAAAAAGAAATCTTACCAAAAGGTGTTATAATGTTACAATGTATCTGATATCTATTAATGTAATATAGTCTATACATAAAAATTTAATAGTGCAACGTAAGGTTATGCAAATCTCAGTTATATATTATTCCAAATGAATAAACAAATATTTATTTATATTTCTTTGTGTTTTCTCTCCTTAACCACGAGCATCTACGTCGTATAATGAAGATCTTCTTTGTTTACATTCTTATTCCGTGGGCGTCTCTCGTATATATTTATCTTTTATGCTTTTCTCTGCTCTTTTGGTTTTATTCTCTTTCTTCTGTCTTATGGTTTGATGGGAAAACTCTTTTTTACTCTCTGTTTGTCAGATTTATATATATTTGTTTCTCTGTCGGGTTTTTTTCCCTCCTCCCTCCCTCCCTCCTCCCTCCCTCCCTCCCTCCCTCCCTCCCTCCTCTCCCTCCTCCCTCCTCCTCCCTCCCTCCCTCTCTCCCTCCCTCCCTCCCTCCCTCCTCCTCCCTCCCTCCCTCCCTCCCTCCCCTCCCTCCTCCTTCCCTCCCTCCCTCCCTCCCTCCCTCCCTCCCACGCTGCCAAGAAAAATAAATATATAAATAAAACTCCGGAGAAAGTCTAGCTCCTCTTAATGAGTTCTGTATCCACTTTTCCTCTCGTTGGATTCCTCCTTTCAAGACGGTGACAGTCTCCTCAAGGAAACTACTGTCGGAACGAGTTTTGGCGATGTTGATTCAAGTGTCGTCTATGCTTTGAACTTGTTTATGTTTAAAGATAAATTGCATCAGTGAGTTTTATCGCTTCGGTTTCTCTCTCTCTCTCCCTCTCTATCTGTCTATCTATCTATCTGCTCTATCTCTCTTCTGTCTGTCTGTCTGTCTGTTCTGTCTCTGTCTGTCTCTCTGTCTCTGTCTGTCTCTCTCTCTCTCTCTCTCTCTCTCTCTCTCTCTCTCTCTCTCTCTCTCTCTCTCTTTCTTTCTCTCTCTCTCTCTCTCTGTTTTTTTTTATTATTATTATTCCCTTTTCTTTTGAATTGTTTAATTCTTTTTCTTTTTATTCGAATTTTTCTCTCTTTCTTCTTTTTTTATATTTCTTTTTCTTCTTCTTCTTCTTCTCCTTCTTCTTCTTCTCCTTCTCCTTCTCCTTCTCCTTCTCCTTCTCCTTCTCCTTCTCCTTCTCCTTCTCCTTCTCCTTCTCCCTCTCTTCTCCTTCCCTTCTCCTCCTCCTCCTCCTCCTCCTCCTCCTTCTTCTTCTTCTTCTTCTTGAGAATATGTACGTGATGCTAAGAAAATTGCACCCTTTTCTTGCAGCTTAAAATCCTCCTCGACATCGAGGCTGTTCTCGTGCGTAAACATTCTCAATATCATGTTAACATTCAGTGCACAATGTTAATATTCCTTCAATCATGTTCCTTACATTTTTTGCAAGATGACTCTAGTAGGAATCATGTCTTTATTGCATCTCATCACGTCTTCCCTTCCGTGTATTGTGATGTGTTTTCTTGTAGCGTGGCAATATTTTTTTTTTTACTTGGCAACGGTTTTTTTTCTGTAGTGTGACAGTGTTCTTTGCAGTGACATTTTTCATAGCGTGGCAACATTTCCTGCAGATTGACATTTTTCATAGCGTGGCAACATTTCTTGCAGATTGACATTTTCAAGCGTGACAACATTTCTTTGACATTTCTCGTAGTGTGACAACGTATTTCTCTGAAGCGTGACAACATTATTTTTTCTGCAGCGTGACAACATTTCTAGTAGCGTGACAATATATAAATATAGAGATTTTTACAGTGTGACAACATTTCTTGTAGCACGACAAGATTTTTGTCTTGCAGCCTGACAACGTTCCTGGCAGCGTGACGTCATCCCTTGCACCGTGACACTTCTTACAGCTCAAGAACACTCCAAAAACATTCCATCCATCATCGAATTTCTTCGTGTCATGATAACAATCCTTAAATCGTGTAGATCCTCCTTAAACCGTAGCCTCATTCCTTCCAGAGGGTCTACATTCCTCTATCGTGTCAGCATTCCTAACATCGCGCCAACATTCTTCGCATAACAACAACATTCCTTGAATCTAAACTACATTCCTTGCATCACGAAAACATTCGCCGAATCGTGCCAACATTCTTCACACAACAACAAAATTCCTTGAATCCAGACGCCATTTCTTGCATCAAGGCAACATTTTCTTTAATCAAAATAACATTTCTAACATCAACCACACCATTTCTTGCATCAAGACAACACTTTTTAAAATCAAAATAACATTCCTCACATCAACGACACTATTCTTTGTATCAAGATAACATTCCTTGCATCAAGATAATTTTTTTTTTAGCTTCAAGACATTCTCTACATCCTGCCTTGACTCAAGAAACCATTCCTTGCATCAGGAGAATTTCCTTGTACCAAGAAAACGTCCCTTGCATCAAGATAACTTTCCTTGCCTCATGGCACTCGGCATCCTCCTTAGCATTCTGCCTTAACTTTTGAGATTTCTTTCCTCCTTCTCTCTCTCTCTTTTTCTATTTCTATTTCTCTCCCTCTCTCTCTCTCTCTCTCGCTCTCTCTCTCTCTCTATCTATCTATCTATTTATTTCTCTCTCTCTCTCTCTCTCTCTCTTTCTCTCTCTCTCTCTCTCTCTCTCTCTCCTCTCTCATCTCTCTCTCTCATCAACTCTCTCTCTCTTCTCTCTCTCTCTCTCTCTCTCTCTCTCTCTCTCAACTCTTCTCTCATTCTCTCTCTCTTCTCTCTCTCTCGCTCTCTGTCTCTCTCACACTCACTTCTCTCATCACTCTTCTTCTCTTCTCTGCTCTCTCTTTCTCTCTCTCTCTTTCTCTTTCTCACCCCTCTCTCTCTCTCTCTCTCTCTCTCTCTCTCTCTCTCTCTCTCTCTCTCTCTCTCTCTATCTATCTATTTATTTCTCTCTCTCTCTCTCTCTCTCTCTCTCTCTTTGTCATCACGAATCATAGTCTCTTGTCTCTCATTCACTCACCTCTCTCTCACGTCCTTTCTCACTCTCTCGTCGTGACATTTTTGTCATGCTCCTCCTCTTTCTCTTCTCACAGCGCCCGCGTGACACTGACTCTCTGATACCATAGTAAGTCTCATAACTCTACGTACATACGTCTCTCTCTACTCGTCAAAATCATGCTCAATTACTCTCGAGGGGCTCATCATTACATGCATCTCGTGCTCTACTACGATCGTAACAAAAAGAAGAACCAATTACGACCTCGGACCATCAGTGGAAAGAGCATCATCACAACTCTGCGGTACGAATAGCAAATGACGCAGGTCGATACATACATCATACGAGAAATAACAATCGTCTGCTCGGCTCGTCTCAAATCGTCTGCGATCTCTAAACAATCTCTCTCATCTCTCTCTCTTCCAACTCTTCTTCAACACCGGACCTGTCACTCCGAGACTCTAAGCTAGCCTCTGGGGTGACACATTAGCAGGACGAGGGACCTGTTCGAGGTGGTATACCTCTGTTGGCAACCAGCGCAGGCCTGATGATGTTTAGCAATCAGCATCTGCTGTAGGGTCTGGCATACGCGCGGCCAGCATCTTACAGAACTGCTGAGCAAACAACCCCTTCAATTCACCTCCTCTCTTCTTTTCATATTTTTTTTCTTCTTCTTTTTGCATCGCGTTGCTAGGATTTCATTACATTTTAACTTTGCCTTGGTTGCTGTCACTTGCTATCTCTGTGTCGTCTGTACAGTACAAGGAGGGCTTATGAATCCTATTCTGCGATATCGACTGCTCGTGATTTTTTGCTGTCGCTCTGCTCCTGTCTTATGTGTCTTTTTGGTCATTCTCTTTCTTCTCTACAGTCACTTTGTTTCTGTTGCGATAGTGTGCATTTATGCGTCTCTCGAGGGTAAGTAGATGTCTCTCCCTCAAGTCATGCAGGTTTACATGCAGCGTCGTCGTCTCTCTCTCTCTCTTCTCTCTTCTCTCTCCTCTCTACTACTCTCCCCTTCTCTCTCTCTCTCTCTCTGCTACTGCTCATGCATTAAGCCTCTATCCTACCCTCCCTACTAGCTACATCTCAGTCACGTACTCTTAGCGATACTCGATGGTGAGGAATATGTGATTTCTTTCCTTTCCCTCCCTCTAATTAAAAAGAGGAAGAACCATCCCGAAAAAAGAATGTGATCACCTACTCTGTCTTATATCCTCACAAAATTGACCCTCTTCTCCCTTTATTACCACTGATTTCCAGAAGAGAGTCTTAGTGTATTCTGACGTAGTTTTACCGATCAAGCGAAAAGTTCCATCCAAAACTCCCTGCTCTCAAACATGTTTTCCCGTCTACTCTAACATCACAAAGCAAACGACGAACGCGCTTTATAAAGTCCTTCCTTGAGCCTATATCATAATAAGTAAATAACTGCAGGATTACCTAGGCAGATTACCCTACGCATTGAGGTTAGAAAGACTTCCTTCTGATGAAGAAAATCTGCGCCTCCCTCACTGGCATCTAGATATTATCCGTTTCACGACTACGGCACTCACCGCGAACACAACACAACACAAATATGCTAATATATCGCTGTGATTGCGTAAGTGAGACTACATCGACTAGCACACACACATACATACAAATATTTATACCATATATAATCTATAATATATATATAAATATAGATATATGACATAACAAAACAAAGTGATATATAAGACACGAAAATATATATAATAAAATATAACGAATTGTCAAATCTATTATAACGAGATAAATACTCATATATATACAATTATTAAATATAAAAAAAGATTGATCGGATCGAACCATCTTCCACTACCCTACTCACCCTCACCCCTTCACACCATCACTACCTCTACTTATCCATCCCCCCCCCCCCACCATACCCCACTCTCACCCCCCTACACTATCACTCGTTGATGCTGGTGTTGCCAAATGTGATATATCCTTTAATTTAATATATTTGGCATATTCATGTGTGTCGTGATTTTTAGTGTAGACTCTCAGTGTTGCATAGGATAGGGCTGTGATACTATATATAATCTTTAAGCCCTGGAAACACTTTTTTTTCTCATGTTGTAATTCCTTACATTTAAATTATTATATCTTTTTATTATATCTTCTTTATTATTTCTTTGAGCCTTTATCAATTATATTTATATCTCACTTCTTTTTATCACTTTATATATCTTATCTTTTAATAATATTATTGTATATTATATCTTATAGATTTTCTCATATATCTATTTCATACATGTTTTTTCTGATTCATTATCTTCATTTTATTCATATTTCCTATTCTTGATTTTAGACTTTATATTATATAATATATATATAGGATATATATATATGTGATTTCTCCTGTGATGTAGTGTGACACTTTGTGTGATTATTTAGCTTTGTGTGTGTTGTGTGTTACATCTGGTAACTATTATATTATATATTATATATACATATTAATAAGTATTTAAATTCGATAATAACCTAATTATCATTATATATATATAATCATTATTTATCAACTATCAGCATTATCATATATTTTATCATTATTATATCTATAATATATTATAATATATATTTTATATATTATTATTAATTTAATTATAATTTCATATCATTATTAATGTTATATATCCTAATATTGTACAGTTATGTATTATTGTGTGTATAGCTGTGTTGTGATTCTATATTACTTAATTAATCATTACACACGGCATTAATGTGATGTGTTGTGTGTGGAATTGTGATCTGATTTGTGAGTATTGTGGGATGATCATTGATATAATATATGATAAGTATAACTACACAACACTAACCACCACACCACACAACAACACAACACACATACATCAACACTACACACACATAAATCATCACACAACTACACACACACGCACGCAGTCATACTACACACACACATACACACACACATCAATCACACAACCAACACACCACACACACACACTATAACACACACAACACACACACACACACACACACTACACTCACACACACAAAAATACACACAAAACACAACAAATACAACACCACTAATACTACACACAAGAATCAGACAGAAACTAGAACTACTGCAAACACTAACACAACAAACACACACAACAACACAACAACACACAATCTAACTCATCAATAATAATAATTAATATATAATAATATATTAAATTATATTATATAATAATATATATAATAATATATATATATATATATATATAATTATAAAATATATTATATATATTAATTATATATAGATAAATATATATATATATATATATATATATATTATTAATTGATATTATATTCATATATGATATATATTAATTAATATTATATATATATATATAATTATATATATATATATATATATATATATATATATATATATATTTATATATATATATATATATACTTAATTAATATATATTAATAGTATATTAATATATAAATCCACATAAATATGAACACTATATATAATTACTTAGCTAAAAATTTATATATATATACTTTTCTCATTACATTCCAAGTAGTGATTTTTAGCTAATGACTCGAGCACTTATTAAGGGGTAATATGAATAACACACTTAAGCAGATATAAACTGTGTACTTAGACGTTGTGATATATTGAGATATAAATTGATATTAAACCCAATTAGAATTACGAAAAATAAAAAAAATAAAAAAAAATTCAAATACTGACGCTTTGTGAGGGAAAAATTAAGGTAATACTATAACTCGAGTATATGTATGTTTGGTCTTATATGGTGAATAACAAGTCTGAAATGTGTTTTATTAATACCATTTATTACATATTATATATCAAAATTATTATAATGTAATGGTGTGTGTGGTGTGTGTGATTGTCTTAATTTTTTTTCTCTAACTTGCCATTGTTCTCGTATTGTTTATGCCGTCTAAACTTTGATCGTTTATCTCGATGTCTTGTGCGTGTGCTTTCTCTGTGTCCTGGTATTCTGATACTCTCTGTCTATGAGTGTATTATATATGTTCTCTGTCTCTCTGTCTCTCTCCACCACTTATCTGCTATCTCCCCTCTCCTCTCCTTCCTCCCTCTCTCCTCCTCTCTCCTCTACCTCCTATACTCAGACTATAACAATCACACCCAACCACGCTACCCCCCCTATGAAGCCATAACCCTCCCCGCATCGCTTAACCCACTATATATAGTACCTAAAGTACTAGCATCTTTATTATGTATGTACTGCACTATATGCCTTGTCAACGTATATACAAACAATTAATAGAACACATACTCATTCTTCCGCTTATATACCGTCATACCATAGGTAGATAGACAGATTACTGATCTATGTGTATATATTTCTTCGTTTGTGTAATCGTTGTCTATTCATTCATCACTTTATACCTATCTATATCTATTCCTGAAAGATAAATTCATGCAGAAAAACGAACAATAAGCAGTCATTTAGAGTAAGAGTAATTTGGCCAATTTCCATTTCTCTACAAACCCCTCTATTTTTTCCTCAAAATTTGCATCTCACTCTCAGCCCCACGCTCCCCTCTCCACCTGATACACATGAAAAACTTCTGTCAAAATCCCCTTACGATCCCCTTATCTAACCCTATTCCTATTTATGCTTCATCATCTAATCACTCTCTACGTGTATTTTATCTGAAATATCCCTAACTTCATGTTTTTTTCTGTCTCTGGCTCTTTTTTTTCTCTCTCTCTCTTTTTTTCTCTTTCTCTCTTTTCTTTCTTCTTTCTCTCTTTCTCTCTCTCTCTCTCTCTCTCTCTCTCTCTCTCTCTCTCTCTCTCTCTCTCTCTTCTCTTCTCTCTCTCTCTCTCTCTCTCTCTCTCTCTCTCTCTTCTCTCTCTCTCTCTCTCTCTCTCTCTCTCTCTCTCTCCCTCTCTCCCTCCCTCTCTCACTCTTTCTTTTTTCTTCTTTCTATCTAGCGGCATTTTTCAATTTCATTTATTCGTACCCACGAAAAATAAAGAAAGGAAGAAAGAAAGACATAAAAAAGCAAGAAAAAATAATAATGATAAAAAGACACGTTCGAATCCTTTTCTAAAAATGGCTCGCTATTTCGCTTCTCCCTTTGAGGTCGAAACTCTACGGTCCAGAAACCACACTTTCATTTATTATCTGATCCTTCACGAGTGAAGCCCTCGAGCAAATTAATCACCCCCTTATTCAAGATCAATCATCTTGTCAGCGCAAATTGTTGCTCATTCTTAATCTTCTTCTCTTTCTTGTGTCTAATTGCTCTACAGCATCTATTCACACGCTTTTATTTCCTCTTTTCTTTTTATTTTCTTTTTTTTTCTTTGCATTGTGATCTGTTCCCTCCCCTCCCCGCCTTCCCTTCCCCTCCCTCGGACCCTCCCTTTCTCCGCTCTTCCGACTAGGTCATAATCCCGACCTTTCCGCGTCCGTGAGCTTGCATCAATTAATCATTGCCCTTCACACTCTCCCTCCTTCCCTCTTCCTCCCTCTTCCTCTCTTCCTCAGAATTCTTCCCTCCCTCCCTCCCTCTCCTCCTCCTCCCCTCTCTCTCCCTCCTCAGAATTCTTCCCTCCTCTCCCTCCTCCTCTTCATCCTCTCTCTCCCTACCTCCTCCCCTCTACCCCTTTCCCTCCCCTCTTCCTCCCTCTCCTCTCCCTCCTCCTCTTATCCCTCTCTTCTCCCTCCTCTCCTCTCCTCTCCTCCCCTCCCTCTCCCTCCCTCCCTCTTCTTCCCTCTCTCTCCCTCCCTCCCTCTTCCTTCCTCTCCTCTCCCTCTCAGACTTCTTCCCCTCCCGCCTCGTCCCCTTCCTTTCCCACCCCTCACTCTTCTCCTGCCTTCCCTCTCCTCCTTTCCGTTTCGCTTCCACTCCTCTATTCTCCCCTCTCAGGCCCCTCCCCTCTCTCCCTTCCTCGCCTCTTCCCGCAATTTCTCCTCTCCTTTACTCCTCCCTTCCTCTCCCTCACCTTCGCATTTTCCTCTTCTTTCCTCTCTTCCTTTTCTCTCTCCTTCCCCCGCATTTTTCTTTCCCTCCCTCCCTCCCGTTCCTTCCTCTTCCTGTCCTCCCTTAGCAATCTCTCCTCTCCCTCCCTCCCTTCTTCCCCTCCCAATTACATCTTCTTGCTTCACATAAAAATAAAAACACACCTTAATCTCATTATTTCCTTTGGCTTGTTAGTTGTTTATGTGTTGATTTCTGATATCTATTGCTCTGATACTTATGTTCTTTTTAAAACATTTGCATGTGTTTACATTTTCTTTGTTTAATGCTATTCTCGATGTGACTTGATGATTCTACATTTGACTTTTTCTTTTTTTGTTAAGATCCGAGAACCTAATCTCCGGGATAGAAGGATGAGGAGAAAGGCGTGGAGAGAGGAGATAGAGAGAGAAGGAGAGAGATGAGAGAGGAGAGACGAGAGAGAGAGGAGAGAGAGAGAGAGACGAGACAGAGAAGAGAGAGAGAGACAGAAGAGAGAGAGGAGAGAAAGAAAAAGAGGAGAGAGAGAGAAACAGAGAGAAAGGGAGATAGATCGAGAGATTGAGAGAGAGAAAAAGAATGAGAGAAAGACAGGGGGATGGTTAGGAAGCACAGAAACACGAAAAAGAGATAGAGAGAGATTCAAAGAAAACAGAAAATAGTTTTCCATCTACACAGACACATGACGAAATACAGAGAAAACCATAGAGAGATTCTTCCCCCTCTCTTCCCAAACCTTTTCTCTTTATATATATACCATCTGTCCCTCCCCCCCTTTTATCCAATTTCTCCTGCAATTCCCTTTTCCTCTCCTTATTCTGGTCTTTGCTGTCCCCTCATGCACAACGCGTCGCTTGATCCACAATGTGTCACCATCTTCAAAGAACTCAGCTTTTCCCAAGGTGAATTGTAGCAAAAATTCTTTAATGTTTATGAATGTTGAAAAAAAACGATTTGAAGGTTTTGCTTGAAGGAGAAAATGTTTTGATTCTAAAATGTTTGATGCAAAAATTTTTAGATGTTTTGAAGAATGTTGAGGAGGAGAAAATGTTTTTGATGTATTTGAAATGGTTTAGAAAAAGTGTTTCACAATGTTTAATAAATTGTAGGAAAGATGTATAGAAAATGTTTTAGAATGTTGTGAAGGAAAAAATGAATTTTAGATGTTTAAAATGGTTTAGAAAGAGATGTTATAAATGGTTAAAAAAGTAGCAAAAATTGTCTTTGATGTTTTAGAAAATGTAGAGAGAAAATGTGGATGTTTTGAAATATAGCAAAAATACCTAAAGTTTTAAAATATTGGTAAAAAAAACGTTTTATAAGGTATGGAATGACCGCTAGTTTGTATTTCCTTCTGCGTTTTCTTTTATATTCATCCTAATCACTATTTCTTTATTTACCTTATTTATTTATTTTATCTATCATCTTATCGTATCTCCTTTCTTATCGTATCTATCTAAATCATCTATTCTTCCCTTTCTTTTTCAATCTATCTATATCTACTCTACCTACCTGTTTATTCACGTGTTTGTTTATCTTCGCAAATTCAATCACTTTGTCTATCTCCTTCCCCTCTCGCTCGTCGCAGCATCCCTCTCATCCCACGCCACGCTCCTCCCCTTGATAACGAAAGCAACAACAGTAACTCCAATTACCATCCCACCTCTCCAAGCTTTTGTGTTATTTGTCATCGTTACTCCCTAACCACTTCCTGCCCTTGCTATAATTACTTGGGATCTATCCTCGCTAGGTCCTAACTACCGGTTGTCTTTACTGGCATCCATCACTGTCTGACTGTTAGCTCTTGCGTCGGTGAACTGGGAGCATTTTCTTTCTACCGGTTGGCTTTTGTCTTCGAGATTTGACCTCCTTGGATGCCGTGTGGAGTCTGGGGGGGGGATGCGGTTGACCGTCTGTGATCACGGCTGACGTCATCATGAATCTTTTTTTCTTCTTTTCTTCTTCTTTTTCTTTTTTTTTTTTTCTTTTTTTTTGGTCTGTCTCCGTCTTATATTTCTTGGCTTCTCTCCTTGACTCTCTCCCTTTTTTTCTTTCCTATTTAAGCTTCTGGGTCCTCTCTTTCTCCTTTTAATTCTATTTCCCCTTTCTTCTCTCCTATTTCGCTTTTCTTCTTTCCTCGTGGGTGATCCTCCCTTCTTTCCATTCTTTCTTCCCTCCCTTCCTCCTTTCCTCTTTTCTCTTACTCCCTTCTTCGTTTCCCTCCTCCCTCCTCTTCGGGGCCCTTCTCCCCCTCCTTCTCTCTCCCTGTCTCTTCCGTACCTCCCTTTCTCCCCTACTTTTCTCTCTCCTCTCAATTCCTATCTTCTCTCCTTTTCTCTCTTCCTCTCTCTTCCCCCTCCCCTTCTTCCCTATCGGAGTTCTGTTCTACTTGTTATCCCACTCTCATCCTTCTCTCTACCTCGTCTCCTATCTCACTCTCTATTCCTCTCTTCTCTCCTCTCTGTCTCGTCTCCTCTCTCCTCTGCTATACGCTGCCACAACCTCTTCTCCTTGTATATTCCTTTCTCTCTACACTAATTTGCTAATCATACTCTCTCTCCTTTTCTCTTCATTTTCCCTTCTCTTCATTTCCCTCTNTTTTGTTACTAACTATACTTCTTAAAAGTCCTATGACTCTAACGTAGTTACAACATACAAACAAAATAACTTAAAAACAAAAAAGAAGAAGAAATTAACAAATCAAATAAAAAAACGAATAAAAAAAAACAAAAGCCAAAAAAGACAAGAATAAGAAGAAAAAAGAGAGAAGAAAGAACAGTAGAAGCCAGGAGGGAAGGAACACTCCCTGACTCACCCAAACGACAACTAATAATAACTTCTCCTCGTGTAAAGTGTGATAACGTGCTGGTCCCCTCCATAGAGACCGCACAGACACTAAACAGACTCTCCCTTTTAATTTCACAGTCTTTTCCTTCGCATTAAATATGACTACAATTAGCAAGTGTCGTTTACCCTGCGTCCCTGGGCCTTGTAGGGTTGTCTTTTTAATTTGTATTTTTTTTTTTTTTTTTACCATTGTCTTTTTTTTTTTTTTTTTTTTTTTTTTTTTTTTTTTTTTTACCAATCCTCCTCTGGTAGGGTTTCTTCCTTTCTTTGTCTCTGTTTCTGTTTCTGTTTCTGTGTCTGGCTCTACCTTTGTTTCTGTTTCTGTTTGTGTCTTTCTCTCTCTCTCTCTTCTTCCTCTCTTTTCTTTCTATCTGTCTGTATTCCTCTCTCTCTCTCCTCTCTCTCTCTCTCTATCTATCTATCTCATCTACTATCTATCTATCTATCTCAGTCTCTATCTATCTATCTATCTATCTTTCTATCTCTCTCTCTCTCTCTCCTCTCTCTCTCTCTCATCTCTCTCTCTTTCTCTATCTATCTATCTATCTATCTATCTTCTATCTATTTATCAATCTCTCTCTCTCTTCTTCTCTCTCTTTCTTCGATCTATCTATCTATCTATCTCTTTCTCTATATCTATCTATCTATCTATTCGCATTCTCTCTCTCTGTCTATCTAGCTATATCCAACTCTCTCTCTTTCTATCTATCTATCTGTCTGTCTGTCTATCTACTTATCTACCTTTATCCCTAATCATTCATCTGTCTGTTAATCCATTTATTTTTACGGTTAACTCAGTTTTCATTTCCTCTTTAAATGGCGATTCTACTCGTATATTTGTACATAATCATCATCTTTATTCTTTATACGACTTTTTATCCTTGTCTTTGTTATTAACTTCATTCTGCATGTGTTTCACTTCCATTATAATCCCCCTTCTTTTCACACCTTTTTTCATCAATGTTCTATCCCTTCCTCTGTCCAACCCCTTTTCCCTCTTTCTCCTCTTGTTATTCTTTCTTTCTCTATGTCTCTTTTATTTACTTATCCCTTTTCCTTATTTTCTCCCGATGTAATTCGTTTCTCGTCATTTTTATCTGTTCTTCTCTCATCTACACACGTTTATTTACCTCTATTTCTATTTCTGATTCGTTATTGTACGTTCTTCTTTCCTTGTTCTTTTATCTTTTATTTACCTTCTCCGTTCTTTTCATCGGTAGTGTTTCATAGCTTCTTTCTTTTTTTTCATTTATCTTTTTTATTCTTTTTTGTTTTTTGTATTTTTATTTATTTCATTGCCGTTTACTTCTCTTCTTATCCATTTCTATGTTATCATCCATCTATGCCCATTCCTTCCCCTATCTTCTTTTTTGTCATTTCTTCGTTATCTTTTTTCTTTCATAATCTCTTTCATTCCCCCCCTGGCCTTTCCTCTCCAATTTTTTATATGTTTTCTTTCATTCAACGGTTTCCTCTTTCATCCCCATTCCCTTTCATACTCGATTCTCTCTCCTTCCCTTTCTCTTTCTTCCAACTATCATCCCATTTTCCTCTTTGTCACTTAATCTATTCCTCTCTTTGTCCTTCCAAAAATGCTACTTTCTTTTTCTTCATTTTTCTCCCTTGGCAATTTTCGTTCTTATTATTGTTGTCTCTTCCTTTTCCCGCTTACATTAAATTCTTTAATTCCTCGCTTCTTATTCCATTCTATTTCCACTTCCTCCTTTCCTTCCCTCCTCTCCCCCCTCCCATTCCCTAATTCTTTCTCCCTTCCACTCATTTCTCTTCTCTCCCTCTTTTCGTCCTCCAATTATCCCACTTTATCCCCTCTCCGTCACTTCAATGATTCTCCTTCCATTTAAACTTTCATTTTCCTTAATTATTCGTCCCTTCTTTGCCTAATCTTCTCTTCCTCCGTGGAATGTGTACCCTGGTGACCCCGCTCAGTTGACCTGGCTTGACCTCGCTTCTTCCTGTTTGTTTCTGGTTATTCATCTGTTCATTTTCTCTGTCTTTCTTGTTCTGTCTGCTCTGTCGATAATTTCCATTGGATAATTTCCATTCTTCATGGAGGTTTAGACACATCTATGTATGTATATGTATATACATGTGTGTATGTGTGTGTGTGTGTGTGTGTTTTGTGTGTGTGTGTGTGGTGTGTGTGTGTGTGTGTGTGTGTGTGTGTGTGTGTGTGTATGTGTGTGTGGTGTGTGTGTGTGTATGTGTGTGTGTATATAATATATATATATATAAATATATATATATATATATATATATATATA
>NW_020868793.1:30854-33354 GCF_003789085.1 Penaeus vannamei
GAGGGAGAGGGAGGGAGGGAATGTGGGAGGAGTTTGGGGGGAAGGGAGGGAGAGAGGGGCTTCGTGGGGAGGGGGGAAAGAGGGAGGGGCTTGTGGGGGGGAAGAGAAGGAGGGAGGGGCTTGTGGGGGGGGAAAGAGGGGAGGGGCTGGGAATGGAGGAAAGAGGGAGGGGGTTGTGGGAGGTGGACGGGCAGGAGGGAGAGTTTGGGGAGGGAGGGAAAGAGCGGAGGGGCTTGGGAAGGGAGGGAAAGGGGGAGGACTTTACGGAGGGAGAGAATGAGGGAGGGGAAGAGGGAAGTTACTTTGAGGGAGGGGAAGGGAGGGAAAGTAGGAGGAATACATGTGGAAGGAGAAGGAGGAGGACGGCCGAGAGTAGGGAAGGGTAAACGAGGAGGAAGGAGAGGGGGGATGGGAGAAGAGAGGCAGACAGACAGACAGAGAGAGAGAGTGTGTGAGTTAGAGAGAAAAGAGAGAACGAAAAAGAGAGAGGAAGAGAACGAGTGATGGAAGAGGGAGGAGAATCGGACAAGAACAGGAATACAAGAAGAAGAGACTAGGGATATAGGGAGGTCAGGGAGTGGTGGGGGGTGGGGGGGGCGGACGGAAAGAGGCCAACCAAGGGTGGAAAGGAAAGGGAGGCGCTAGGGGGGGGGGGGTGAGGGGGAAATACAAGGGAAGGAAGACATCCGAGGAAGGGGGGGAGGCGGAGGCGGAGGGAGGGAGAGGGGAGTAAGAGAGAGGGGGAGATTATAGGGAAAATAACTAGTGACCGGGAGAGGAGGGGAGAGGTCCGGGAGAGAAGAAGGAGAGAGGTCGACCGAGGAAGAAATAGGAAGGAAGAAGGAGGGGAATAAGAGAGAGAGGGAGAGAGAGAGAGGAGTGGAGAAGCAGAGAGGGAGAGAAGGGAGAAGAGGTCGACCGAGGAAGAATTAGAAAGGAAGAAGGAGAAAAGAAAGAGAGAGAGGAGGAGGAAGGAGGAGAGCAAAAAAGGAGAGAGGAAGAAGGAGAGGGAATAAGAGAGAGAGGAAGGGAAAGAGGGATGAGAGCAGAGATGGAAGAAAGAGAGTGAGAAGTTGACCGGGAAGAGAGAAGATGAGGAGGAAAAATAGAGAGAGAGAGGAGGCAGAAGGAAGAGAGAGTGAAGAGAAGGGGAGAGAAGTCAACCGGGAGAAGATTAGAAGCAAAGAAACAGGAGAAAAAGAGAAAACAGGGAAGAGAGGAAGAAGGAGAGCAGAAAGAGAGAGGAAGAAGGGGAAATTATGTTATAGGGGAGACGAGCGCTAAAAAAAACATTAGACGGAGATCAAAGCCAAGGAGTTTCTCAGACCTTGCTAGAGCCTTGACACAACTTCTCACAAGATAGTATAATAATAATCCATTAATACGCACACTAAGAAATTAATACTTATAAACATGATATTAATATTCATAAACTTTCTATTAATATTTGTAAACATTCTATTAATATATATATATATATATATATATATATATATATATATATATATATATATATATATATATATATATATATATATATATATATATATATATATATATTATAAATTTATAAACATAATATTAATACTTATAAACATGATATTAATATTTATAAAAGATATTTAATATTTATAAACATGATATTAATATTTATAAACATGATATCTCTCTTCAATATTCATAAACATTATATTGATATTTATAAACATTCTATTAACATTTATAAACATGATATTAATATTTATAAACATGAAATATTATAACATGATATTTATTGTAAACATATATTAATATTTATAACATGATTTAATATTTATAAACATGATATTATATTTATAAACATATTAATATTATAAACATGATATTAATATTTATAAACATGATATTGATATTTATAAACATTCTATCATATTTAACATTAATTAATTTATAAACATTCTATTAATACTATAAACATTAATACTATAAATCATATTATAAATAAATAAATGAATTATAATTAATATACTTATAAATGAAAAAATAATACTTATGAATATAAAAATGATACTTATAAACATTATTAATATTCATAAACAGGCTTTAACATTATCATCTCCTTTTAACGGGCAATAGAAGGCAATGTCTGTAATGTTTATGATAAAGACAGCAATAACATGTAGATTAAAAGTCACTCGCTTTGGAAACAGAAATTATATAATCGCCTTTGAGAATATACCAAAACCTTAATTCAATTTAATTTAAACATTTGATAATCTTTATTCCTTAACTCTCTCCAGGTCTCCAAATGAATAACAGAAAACTAAAAAGATGTATAAATAAACTTTGTATTATTATAGAAAGGGAATGGTACTAAAATTGAGCTATAAAGTGAGCTTTAATTATTAATTACCTGCTTTAAGATCACTAACAATTCTCGAGTGTTTAACACGAAAAATTAAGAATACATTTCTCTGAGGATTTCCAGTTACTGAGAAATTATAATTATTATCTAAGTTAA
>NW_020868793.1:70854-73354 GCF_003789085.1 Penaeus vannamei
TTATATATACTATAATATATATATATATACATATATAATAGATAATATTATATACTTATGTATATGTGAGAGATATTATAATGTGGACGAGAGATGAAAAGATATACATACCATATATAGCTACATAATATTATTATATATATATATCATGAGTCTGAGATATAGAGGATAATATATATATTCTAATATATGAAGGATAGAGATAGTTAGAGTAGTAGAGAATGACGGAGATAAGATGGAGATAGAGAGTAATATATATGATAAGAATAGAGAGGATGAAGAAACGAGAGAGAGTGAATATAATATGGATAGATCATGTATGTCTGTGTTTCGATGGTCTCCGGTTCAGGAAGTTCGAGAGAAGGACGAGAGATGAGGATTGATGAGAGAGGAGAGATGAGAGAGATCCTTGTCTGCTATATGGTAATACGACTTTATATAGAATGATATACTATATATTATATATATAGAATATATATATATATATAGAATGAGCAGAGAGGAGAGAGAGAGAGAGGAGGAGAGATAGATAGAGAGAGAGGAGAGATAATTAGAGAGAGAGAGAGAAAGAGAGAGATGAGAAAGAGTTAGTAAAATAGAGAACACCATTTTTACCAAGGCTAATGACAAACCCGATATATAAATATAAGATTTATATATTTTTATTATATAATATTATATTTATACATTATATATAACACTGCCCCGAGTTACTTATATTATTAGGTATTATTAACTATATACATACACACCACACATCAACTACAACCAACCACAACACCAATCTCACCACCATCACATACACACACTACAATCCTGTATAATATATGATTACAGTGACTTATAGAGATTATATCTGATGTCCATAATATGTGGCATGCTAGGTGGGTGTGTTCCCACACCGTCATCCCGGCGGGCGCTGTGTGTCTATAGTGATCTCCTCTCGGCGCTCCGTGCTCCCAGGTCCTGTTTACTCGCCGATTGTTCTTTGCACAAGCATATACGATGGAAGCGCTGTCTAACGGAATAACAATATACGGATAAAAGAGGGAGAGGAGAGAGGTTGAGTCGAGGAGGGGCGGAAGGAAGGGAGTAAGGATCTTGTGCACCGGGTAATGTACTGGGAAGACGGATCGGTCGATCGTGGTAGATGCCATGGAGGGGTAATTGGCTTATAGAGGGGGCTAAAGGCGGGCGGAGAATGTGGGAAGGGAGAGATATAGGAGAGGTAGTTCACCGGGTGGGCCGCGGGGCAAGGCTGGAGGGGGTAGGAGGGAGGGCCGCAAGAAGAGAGAGAGAAAAGAAAAGAGATGGAGACCCGTCCGTTAGGACGAGACAGAGAGAAAACAGTAGAGGCATAGAAGAAGCGGAGAATTCGAGGTAGAACGATGGAGTATTAGTAATGATAAAATTAAGAATTGGTGTGAAACTAGCTATAAAATGTGCAAGACAGACAGAGAAGAATTGAAGGCATGAGTCTAAGGATTGTTGTGACAATGTGAGTCTCTGATATTTGGAAAGCCATTCGGCCGCCCATAAAGTGCGAGAATTTACCGGGCTTTCACTGACTGCTCTGAGACCAACGACTAAAATGGAGCATAGAAGAGGTTAACCCATTCTCAGAGTGTTCGCTGGAATGTGATTTAACAATAGTGACATACCTGGCAGAATGTTACACATAGTTTTCTGACCCTACCCAATCTTCCTCCTTGGCCGCCTCTCTTCCATAAGTAGCAGACGAGCGAGAAGGTGCAGAGAGAGAGATGGGCAAGGGAGCGTGTATACCTCTGACGGAAAAAGCTTTTATAAAAGGCGCTGTTATTTTTTTTAGAAAATGTACAATGCAAAACAATCTAAAACATCTTCCCAAGCTCATTGCTTCTCCAATCTCCAACCTCGCTTTCTCCAGATTTTTTATTTTTTTTTTTTTTTTTAGGAATAATTAAAGTAAAAGGTTTTCGCATGGGGATAGTCCAAGTATGCCGCCTGCTCCCCCCGCGCTCTCCACCCCACCCCACCCACTCACCCGGATTTCGCTGTCGCGTTTGGGCTTCCGCTCGCCACCCTCTTGCTTTGGGCCTTTTCCCTGCTCCATCTCAATTGTCGTTTCTCTCTCTCGCTCGCGAACGGGGATTCTGCAGAACCTTTAATTGGAGGAGAGACAGTGCGAAACGCGAGCAGACGAGAGAGACAGGAAATGCATTGTTTTAGAAAGGGGCAGGACTGGAGAGGCCCGCAACCAAGGAAGAGACGGAAATTATGAGAAAGTTGCCCCCCCATACTAAGAAAAGCGGAGCTCCCCACCCACCCCACCCCCTAAAAAAATAACAATTAAATAAGATAAAAAAAAATAGCAAGGGAAGAAAAAATCCTGCAAAAAAGAGAAAAAAAAAAAAAAGATTATGGAAAGTTTAAGAAGAACATCTTCGCGTCAAGCTTTTCAGGGAGAGACCGACATCTGAAAGAGGCCCGGCTGAATTCAGCCCGGAAGGCGAACTGG
>NW_020868793.1:78354-80854 GCF_003789085.1 Penaeus vannamei
GGACTGAGAAAGTTTATATTGGACAGGTTTCCAGATTACTGAAAATAAATTCTGAGTGGATAGAATCAAATGCTTAGGAATTGCTTCAAACCACCTTTAAATACCAAAAAATACATTTGTAAATTACTTATATAAGCACGGATCCTTTTTAGATTACTATACGCTGACAGAGGAAGGGGCAAGGGAAGAATGTAGATGGGCTTGTCGAAGACAGGGGCGTTTCCTGGCTTCGCTCTTGACCCAAGAGGACCTGGACAGGTTCATGGCATTCTGGCCTTCTGCAGGTAATAAAAATGTCTTTGGTAATGCCTCCCATGGGGCAATGAGATGTACAGTTGATGAGTTGTGAAGTGAAATGCAATTCGTAGCGAAATCTGCATTTTGTCGTCTCATCCTCCATCCTTTCCAGGTGGCGCCGAGGTCCATCTCTCGCTATATAGGGAGGCCGGAGTTCCAGAATGGAGACTGCACGATGTTCCGTTTTCGTCCTCAGAGCTCGGCCAACTTCCCCTCCCTTTCAGCTTGAACGGATCCACCGCTCTGTATGCAGCTTTTGACACCACGACGAAGGCACTCACCCACTTTCTTCGCTGGACGGCTGGCGAAACGCTGGCCGGCACGGGCGTCCACTGCATGGAAACCCAATGTAAGTCGATTAGGGAGCAAAGGCAGAGGCGTGGAACAGAAAAGAGGAAATAACCGAGGGAGGAGGGAGGGGGGAAAGGAAGAGAGTAAAACAGACAGGACAGGTAGAGATGAAATTTAAAGGTTGAAAAGTCGCCAGTTCATGACAGAGCAAAGGATCAATATGGCCATTACATAGCTATTGCGGTCCATCACCCACAGAGATTGATATTCGTGCCAATGAAACAGCATTTCTCCTTCTTCCCTTCAGACCCTTCGTCCACTTACCGACACGTCGAGCTGACATACGCTCCGGGTTTCAAAAAGGCCGGAAAGGAGTGTACAAACCGGGGTCAGCAACTTGCACTCTACATGTCTCTGGCAGAGTACACGCAGCTCGTTGCTCAGGCGCCTCCCTCTGTGCCCTACAACGCCTTCGCCGTCAGGTACACTGCTCTGCAGAAGCGACTCGAATGGATCCTCCCTGCCATACAGATGCAGAGAACGCCCCTCAACCACCTCACCCCGCCCACCGATGGATCTGGGTCGTGCTATTTCCCCGAGAAGGTCACCACCACTACCCCGCACTCCTTGAAGTTCAAGCGAGGGAGATGCACCACTGTAGGAAAGGGTGTCTGTATGCCTATACCCAAAATAGCAGGTCAGGATGTAGGATGTTTGTTGGGAAAACTGATTATCTTGATCTGTAGTTTGGTTTTACGTTGGGCATTGTGAAGTTTCCTTAAAAAGGATACTTGCCCTAAAGGAAAAATATAAATAAAAATGCTTCCCTTAATATAGTAGTGTATAAATATTTATACAGGTATGAATGGCGGCTTTAATTGGTATTTCTGAAAAGATGATAAGCAGTAAAATTATTACAACCGCTTTGCTCTCCCATCTGTCTCATTCTCCCTTCCTTTCTTTCTTCCTTCGTCCCTCTGCTTTGCTTTCCCTTTCATCTCATCCCCCCTTCCTTCCTCTCCTCTTCTTCTTCATTTACCCTTCGATTTGCTTTCCCCTTCGTCTCATTTTTCCCTTTCTTCTCTCTTCTTCTTTCTTCATCTCCTTCGTTTTGCTTTCCTTTCATCTTCATCCCCCTTTGCTTTCCCTTTCTCTCTTCCTTCATCACTCATTTTGCTTTCCTTTCGTTTCATTCTTCCTTGGTCCCTCTGCTTTGCTTTCCCCTTTCTCTTCATCCCCCTTCCTTTCTCCTCTTCTTCTTCATTTACCCTTCGTTTTGCTTTCCCTTTCGTCTCTTCTTCCTTCGTCCCTCTGCTTGCTTTCCCTTTCATCTCATCCCCCCTTCCTTCTCTCCTCTTCTTCTTCATTTACCTTCGATTTGCTTTCCCCTTCGTCTCATTCTCCATTCATCCTTTCTTCTTCTTCATCTACCCTTCGTTTTGCTTTCCCTTTCATCTCATCCCCCCTTCCTTCCTCTCCTCTTCTTCTTCATTTACCCTTCGATTTGCTTTCCCCTTCGTCTCATTCTCCCATTCTTCTCTCTTCTTCTTCTTCATCTACCCTTCGTTTTGCTTTCCCTTTCATCTCATCCCCCCTTTGCTTTCCCTTTCGTCTCTTCCTTCATCACGCATTTTGCTATTCCTTTCGTTTCATTCTTCCTTGGTCCCTCTGCTTTGCTTTCCCTTTCATCTCATCCCCCCTTCCTTTCTCTCCTCTTCTCCTTCATTTACCCTTCGTTTTGCTTTCCCTTTCGTCTCATTCTTCCTTGGTCCCTCTGCTTTGCTTTCCCCTTCGTCTCATCCCCCCTTCCTTTCTCTCCTCTTCTTCTTCATTTACCCTTCGTTTTGCTTTCCCCTTCGTCTCATTCTCCTATTCACTCCTTTCTCCCATCTTCCTTCGTCCCTCTGCTTTG
>NW_020868793.1:83460-85960 GCF_003789085.1 Penaeus vannamei
TGTCGATATATGTATTAATCTGTATTTGTGTGTCTGAGCGTCTCTCTCTCTCTCTCTCTCTCTCTCTCTCTTCTCGTCTCTCTCTCTCTCTCTCTGTCTCTGTGTGTGTGTGTGTGGACTGTGTAAGTATAACATTAACAAATATATAATCACTTTCTCTCTTAATCATTTATATAACAAATAAGTATTTTCTTTCTACACAAAGAAAAAATACATTCCAAATTCTTCTCCCCCCCTAAAAAAGGCCAGAAACACCATGATATCAGAGAGCTCCGTCTTTCACTATCGGGGTCAATAGATTGGGAAATGCGGATGTTCTATTCACTCGGGTTGCTATGACAACCATATGGTCACAACAATAGGTTTTTCTCCTTCTCTTGTGTCCATGTGCGGTATTTGGTGTTGGGATGTACGTATATGTATGTGTGCGTTATGTCGTGGTTACTTCGATACTTAAAGGTCTTTTTTTGTAACACCGAAACCCTTAATATTTGCTAGGCCTTCTTGCGCACATCACTGGAATCCGTTGAACCATCTTTCCGTTTTTTATGTCTCTACCTTGATATTGAAGCTCTTCCAATCAGAGCGCGATATGTGTGTGTGTGTGTGTGTGTGTGTGTGATGTGGATGTGTGCATAAGTATATTTGTCTATATATACATATATTACCCACGCTAACTCAGAAACACATTTAACCTTTCTTTATTTTTTATGAGCTTTCTTTCTTTTTTCTTTTTTTGTTTGTTTATTTTCTCTATTTTTTATGATTTTTCTTTTTCTCTTCTATATTTGATTGTTTCTTTACTTTTTTTTTTGGTCATTTTTTTCTTCTATATATCCATCTATTTTCCGCACACATGTAACGTGCTTTTTTCTTTTTCCTTTTTTTCTCTTTCTGTTATATATATATATATATATATATATATATATATATATATATATATATATATATATATATATATATATATATATATACATACATATATATATATATATATATATATATATATATTATATATATATATATATATATATATATATATATATATATATATATATATATATATATATATAATATATAGATAGATATATATATATATAGAGAGAGATAGAGAGAGAGAAGAGAGAGAGAGGAGAGAGATAGAAGAGAGAGAGAGATATGGATATAGATATACATATACACACACACACACACACACACACCACACACACACACACACACACACACACACACACACACACACACACACACACATATATATATATATATATATATATATATATATATATATATATATATATATATATATATATATATATATATATGATACTTAAATCTTTCAGGTACACACTCGTAGACACACATACACACAAACGCAAAGCCACACACTCGCACGCACGCTCACACATTTAATGTGTATATATTTTTTTTTCTGTTTTTCTTTTCTTTTCTTCGCATTTTTTTTCTTTTCCTTTTTATTTTATTTTATCATTTCTTTTTTTTTTCTTTCGCCCCATCTCAAGCGTCTTTTCCAAACATCTTTTGCATTTCGTTGTCTCCTCGAGAGAGCTTCTGAAGCTGAAGCCTCACTGAGCCAGGAGCTGGAGCTTCCTCCCTGCGGCTGTTCTCCCCCCCTTCCTCTGCGGGAATTTCACTGGCAATTTCACTCTCCAATTCGCCACCTTTCTCCTCCTCCTCCTCAGAGTCGGAGTCGGACACGGAGACATTTTCGAGGTCGTCCTCCTCGGCAGATCCAAAGTCGTCCCCGTCCTTTGTCTCGTCCTCGGAAGCACAAGTCTCTGAGAGAAGTTCCGGCAACTCCTCGACCATTGTGTTTGTGACAAGGTCCTCCTCGACGTTCTTGGGGAACCGCGCCTCGAAGTCGAAGTGAGCCAAGCCAAAGTCAATGACGGTCGCTCGCACTCGCCTCTCGTCGAGGGCCACGCACACGTTCTCGTCGCGGAGGACCAGGTGCGCCACGCCGGCCGAATGCATGCGCTGGAGGGCGACAAGCACCTACTGGAGGCGTCCTCAGCTGAGCAGTGAGAGCACCTTCTCCTCGGCGCACTTCCTCAGCGTGGCTCCGGCTCCGACGATGACCAGGTGCTCGCCCTCGAGGACCACGGCCTCCACCTGCTACAAGCCCTCCATCCCGCCGACCTTGCTGAGCGCTCGAACCTCCTGCACGAAGTACTCCTCATCCTTGCGCTTGATCTGCTTGACCACCAGCTGCTCGAGGCCGGTCCACGCCAGTCTGGCCACGCCGAAGCCGCCCTCGTCCAGGAAGGACGAGCGCCAGGCGGCCTTGCGATCCAGGTAGTCGGCCTCGGTCCACACGGGCACCTGGCTCTACGGCAGCTCCATCGCGGGCTTGGTGGCCTCTCTTTCTGCCTCCGGTTTTCCTTAAGATGCCTTAGAATGCAGTTTGGGCTCTGTGGTCGCTGCGGCTGATCGCCTGAGCGGAAGCGGCCGTTCGCGGGGCTGCGCGAGGCGGTGTTCC
>NW_020868793.1:98460-103460 GCF_003789085.1 Penaeus vannamei
CACTCACACTCACACTTCACACTCACACTCACACACACACACACACACACACACATAACACCACACCACACACACACACACACACACAACACACACACACACCACACACACACACACCACACACATACAGAGAGAGAGAGAGAGACGAGAGAGAGAGAGAGAGAGAGAGAGAGAGAGAGAGAGAGAGAGAGAGAGAGAGAGAGAGAAGAGAGAGAGGGGGAGAGAGAGAGAGAGAGAGAGAGAGAGAGAGAGAGAGAGAGAGAGAGAGAGAGGAGAGACAGAGAGAGAGAAGAGAGAGAAGAGAGAGAGAGAGAGAGAGAGAGAGAAGATAGAGAGATAGTAGATAGAAGAGAGAGAGGAGAGAGAGAGAGAGAGAGAGAGAGAGAGAGAGAGAGACAGGACAGACAGACAGACAGACAGACAGGGGGAGAGAGACAAGAGAGAGAATGGAAAGAAAGAATAAATGAAAGAATGAAGAAAGACAGACAAAAGAAAGATAGAGGGGCAGAGAGTTAGACAGATAGATAGACAGACAGATAGATAGATAGATAGATAGAGAGAGAGGGAGAGAGAGAGAAATAGAGAAACAGATAGACAGATAGATAGAGAGAGAGGACACAGTGAGAGAGAAAGAGACAGACACACACACAGACACACACACACAGAGAGAGAGAGAGAGAGAGAGAGGGAGAGAGAGGAGAGAGAGAGAGACGAGAGGAGAGAGAGAGAGAGGAGAGGAGAGAGAGAGAGAGAGCAGAGAGAGAGAGAGAGAGAGAGAAGAGAGAGAGAAGAGCGAGAGAGAGAGAGAGAGAGTCCGGGCTGTTACATTAATGAGCGTCGAGTTGTGTGCTCATTTTTTGCGATTCCATACATAATTTACTGCAAGTCTAATTTAGGCAAAGCTGCTGCTGGGTGTCCGCACAATTTGTACTACTGCATTTGTTCAAAACAAACAAGTGTACACACACAAAATGCATACAAGGAACAAGTTTATACAGCGNAGAGAGGAGGGGAGGAGCGAGGGAGAGAGTGAGAGAACGTGGGAGGGAGGGAGAGAGAGAAGGGGGAGGAAGAAAGGACGGGTGCGAGGAGGGGAGCGACGGGGGGTGGAGGGGGAAGAGGAGAGAGCTGGGGGGGGAGATTGGGGTGAGGAGGGGTGAGGGGAGGGCGAGAAGAGGAAGGTAGGTTGGCGAGAGGAGAGTGAGCGAGGGGGAGACGATAGGAGGACGGAGGGGGGGCGGACGGGGAGCGACTGTAGATGAAGAGCGAGAGGAAAGAGGGGAAGGAGAGAAGGCGGAGGGGAGCCGAGACGAGAGAGAGAGGGACCGGAAGCGAGGAGAGGCGAGCGAGAGAGAGCGAAGAGGAGGAGGATGACTAGAAGGGGAGAGAGAGGAGAGATGAGTTGAGGGGCTGGGGGAGAGATGAGGGTAAGATGATAGAGAGAGAGAGACGGGAGATGAGAGCAAGAGAGAGGAATGAGAAGGAGAAGAGAAAGAGATAAAAATGAGAAAGAGAAACGATGAAGACGATAGAGAAGAGAGAAAGAGAAAGAGAAAGAGAAGAGAGAGAAGAGAGAGAAAAGGAGAGAGACAGACAGACAGATAGAGAAAGAGAGAGAGAAGAGACAAGAAAAAAAAATCCTTGACATAAAACAAAGCAGAATGAATATTTTTAGGAGGAAGGGTGAATGTCATAATATTGGTGTCAGAACCTATTACATTTCCTTGTTTGGCCTCCGGAAGGGGAGACTTGGAACGAAGCTAAATACCAGATGGAATTGTGCGTTGCATATTTAGTTATCTTTCTTTGTTCCTTTCTTTCTTTCTTTCTTTTTTTCTTTCTTTTCTCTTCTTGTTCTTTTTTTTTTTTTTTTGCTTTGTCTCTTTGGATCTTGTTTGTGTGTTTTTTGTACATTTTTCCTTTTTTTTTCTTTTATCATGTTTTTTAGTTGCTTTTGTTCATGTTTTTTTATTATTATTCCTTTTCCTTTTTTCTGTTTATCATTTCCTTTTTTTCTTCTTCGTCGTTGTCTCCGTCTTCTCTTCTTCTCCTCCTCTTTCTCGTTCCTTTTTATTTTCTCTTCCTTCCCTTCCTTTTTTCCTTCTCCTTCTCCTTCCCCTTCTCTCTTTCTACTCCCCCGTCTCCTTCTCATTCTCCTCCTCTCATTCTTCTCCTCCTCCTTCCCTTTTCCTTCTCCTTCTCCATCCCCTCCTCTCTTTCTTCTCCGTTTCCTTCACCTTCCCTCCTCTCTATCTCCTTCCCCCTCCTCTCCTTCTCCTTCTCCGTCTCCACCCCCTCTCTCTTTCTCCCCCCCCCCTCTCTTTCTTCTCCTTGTTCTCTCTCCCTCCCTTCTTCTTCGCCGTCCAGGAATATGGAAATATGAACAATTAACCACCTTTCCTGTTCTCTCGTCCCTTCAGACCATGGAATTTGCATGCGACATTTGCCTCGGCCATTTTATATTGTCCTTTGAGGGTCGCGACAGGACAACCTCCCCCTCCAAAAAAAAAAAAAAAAAAAAAAAAAAAAAAAAAAAAAAAAAATAAGGTATAATAATCAATCAATAAAAAAGGAAAAAATAAAAATGAAAAATAAAATAAAAAGAAAAATAAATAAAATAAATAATAATAATAATAATAATAATATATAATAATATAATAATAATAATAATTAATAATAATAATAATAATAATAATAATATAATATAATAATTAATAATAATAATAATAATAATAATAAATAATAAATAGATAATAAATAAATGATAATAATAATCAAGTCAATCAATCAATCAATAAAAGGTAATAATAAATAAATAATGGGTTTGATGATGAATAATAATATAATACATGATAACGATAATATCTAATATTAAATTATGAATGATATATGATAATATAAATAATAATAGCTGATAAATAATAATAATGATAATAATAATAATAATGATTATGAAATAATAATGATAAATAATAAATTAATAATAATAATAATGATAATGCATAATAGTATATAGAATGAATGATGACTGATGATAAATAACATATAATAATATATTAATTAATAATAATGATAATAATAATAATAAGTGTGATAAAAATAATTAGTGATAAAATGATAAGAATGATAATATATAGAGATAATAATAATAAAATAGTATAAATAATGGATGAATGAATAAATAATAATATAATAATAATAATAATAATATAATAATAATGAATGATATATAATCGATAAATAATATAGAAATAATAATAATAATAATAATAACAACAATAACAATAAAAACATAAATAAGAATGAAGAATAATAATGATAACTCCAGAAAATAATCAAAATGTGTAAATAAGGAAGGAAAGAAAAATCGACTCCCAGGAAAACGTTGGGATTTCATGGAAGTTCGTGTGCATGTTGAACAAGGCAACACTGTGCAGGATTCATGTTGAACAAATCGTGAACAAAGCCGGGTAGGGAAGGACGAGAAAGCACAAACTGTAAAGAAAAAAAATAAATCGATGACAGTAAGAAAATGTAGATTAAAAAGGAGAAAAAAATGTGAAGGGAAGAATAAGAGAATACAGACTAAAAAGATAAAAAATAGAAAAAAAAAACGAAAGGGAAGAACAAGGAAATACAGACTAAAAAAGAGAAAAAAACGAAGGGAAGAAGAAAATACAGACTAAAAAGTTAAAAAACAAAAAAAAAAAAAAACGACGGGAAGAACAAGAAAATACAGACTAAAAAGAAGAAGGAAAAAAAATGTGAAGGGAAGACAAGAGAATACAAACTAAAAAGGAAACAAAAATTTGCAAAAAGGAAGAACAAGGGAAATACAGACTAAAAAAAAAAACAAAAAAAAAAAATACAGACTAAAAATGAGAAAATATATGAAGGGAAGAAGACAAAAAAGATAACCAAATAAAAAAAAATGTGAAGGAAGGAACAAGAAAGAATACACTATTGATACGACAACGAATGAAAGAAACAAGAAAACAGATTCTAAAAAAAGAAAGAGAAAAAAAAAAGAAAAAGAAAAAAAAGAAGAAAAATGAAAGAACAAGAAAGAAATAAATAAGAAAAAAAAAAAAAAACAGAACGCAGGGAAGAACAAGAGAACACACGAAGACACTGAAGATCCTTTCCCTGACAGAACAAAGAAGGGCTTATGGCATATTCTTGATTTCTTATTTTTTTCGGTCGTTTTTGTCTATATTGCATGTCTTGTTCATTGTTCATCGCTGCAGGTGTCTTGTTGTTCATTTGTTCAGTCTACAGTGTGTTCTTGTTGTTCATTTGTTCACTACAGTGTGTGTCTTGTTGTTCATTTGTTTTTTTTTTTTCATGCTACCAGTGTGTGTCTTGTGTTCATTTGTTCATCTACAGTGTGTCGTTGTTGTTCATTGTCATCTAGTCAGTGGTGTGTCTTGTTCATTTGTTCATCTACAGTGTGTCTTGTTGTTCATCTACAGTGTGTGTCTTGTTGTTCATTTGTTCATCTACAGTGTGTCTTGTTGTTCATTTGTTCATCTACAGTGTGTGTCTTGTTGTTCATTTGTTCATCTACAGTGTGTGTCTTGTTGTTCATTTGTTCATCTACAGTGTGTGTCTTGTTGTTCATTTGTTCATCATCTTGTTCTTTCATTAAGCTGGAGACTCTGGTTTCCGTTAAAGTTCAGAGGTCATCTTATTTGCACTTATTTATTAGCAGGTTGTGAAAAAAACGTCAAATTATCTTTGTTTTGTAGGCTTGTTCAGGTTATTAGTGCTGTGATCCAGTTCATTTTGTTCTTCCTGCGTTGGTGTTATGGTGGTATCGAGTGTTCTTGTGTTCGGTAAATAATAGAACAAAAAAGAGCTCTTTTTTCTTTTTTTCATAATTTCTTACTATTTAATTTTATCTACTAATTTATCCTTTTTTTTGTCTTATTTTTTTATTTATTTATTTTTTTTTTTTTATTTTTTTTTTTTATTTTTCTTTTTTTTCTTTTTTTGCTGAA
>NW_020868793.1:108460-110455 GCF_003789085.1 Penaeus vannamei
GTATGTATGTATCTATCTGTTTCATGTATGTATGTATGTATGTATGTATGTATATCCTATCTGTTTCATCTATGCATGTATGTATGTATCTATCATGTATGTATGTATGTATGTATGTATGTATGTATCTTCCTATCTATCTGTTTCATCTATGTATGTATATATGTATCTTTCTATATGATTTATTTTGTATGTATTTATGCAGGTATGTATGTATGCATGTACTTTTCTATCTATTTTCTATCTATCTATCTACTTGCCAGATGTCGCTCGGGTTTCCATGGCAACGGATAGTTGTCGGGTGTTCACATTTGTTTCTTTTTTTATTTCAATGCATGGGAAATGAGCATCTGGACAAAGATGAAGATACAGATAGTGACAAAAATAATGATGATTAGATGGCGCTGATCATGACGATGACGATAAAAGGAGAAAAGGAAAAGAACAGCAATAGACACAGCAAAAGCAGTGCAATAGAACAATAAAAAAAAACATTAACAACAACAATAATTGATGATAATTTTATACTTTCCCTTTCTCTTAAACTTTCTATTCCTTTTTTTTTAGTTGTTTTGAGTAAATAAACACAATTATACTAAATGACACTAAAAAACACAATCTTTCACATATACTGCAAGTTACACCACAGACAATCCGCATGTGCAAATAAGATACAACATAACAATTACCAAAATGACTTTACTGTTGACGTAATAGTGGTACTGTTATCATCATGATTACTTAGATGATAGATGACGTCACCAACCTTACAGAAGTGTCATAATTGTTATATAATGCTACCGTTATGAAGGAGACACAAAAAAAAGTGTTTTCTTCAAGTATCATATTCTATTTTATGATATATCCACGCAGCTCTATTGTATTTAACCCTTTCCTCTGCTCGAACGATTACAGTATATCAGGAAGATCCTCTTTAACCTTCAATTTAATTATTTATTATCATGTGATCAGAGGTATTTCTGCAACTTGGTATGATTACCTTTAAATCGACATCCCGCTTACTTCACATTGTGTTTTTAATTTGATTTACAATTTAATCGAATAACATGAAAAATTTATTGATTTAATTTTATTTATTATTATTATTATTTTATTTATTTATTATTTTTTCTTTTATTATTTTTTATTAGATAAAAGAAAATATAATAGCTTGGTTGATGTTTATATTGATGGTACTGATATGATCATATTATCTTAATGTGAAAAATGTTAAACTTTTTTTTTTCTTCTTTTTCTTTCTCTCTCTCTTCAACATCCTCTTTCTCGTACTCGTTTATCCTCCCTTCCCCTTCCCCTGTTCCATTGTTTTTTTCCTTTTTATACTCTTTCCTCTCCCCCACCCTCTCCCATGCTTCCTTCTCCTCCTCTCCCTCTCCTTCTGTGCCTCCTTCCTCTTCCTCTTCCTTCTACTTCTCCTCCTCCTTCTCTCCCTCCCTTTCCCTCTCCTTCTGTGCCTCCTTCCTCTTCCTCTTCCTTCTCTCCCTCCCTCCTCCTTCTTTAAGTCCCTCTTCCTCCTACTCCTCCTTCTTCTCTCCCTCCCCCTATTTTTCCTCCTCCTGCTTTTCCTCCATCCCTTCTCTTCTTCCTCTCTCCCCCCTACCTTCCTCCTCCTTCTCTTCTTCTCTCCCTCCTCCTCCTCCTTCCTCCTCCCCTTCCTCCTCCTCTTCGCCTTCTTCAGATATATGGAAACAAAACAAAAACAAAAACACAGCTGTTAGCCACCAACCGGAAGTCGTTTTGCACAAACAACCATTGTTTTTCCGACAACGGCTCCTCTACTTTCATCTTTATTCCGTGGTTCATGAACAATGACCTTGCTTTGTTTAATGACTCATATAAGTGTGCACATATACGCAGGTATCAACACAAGCCCATAGAAATAGATACAAAGGTAAAGATGAGTGTGTGTTTGTGTTTTGTGTGTTTTTTGTTATTTGTTTGTTTGTTTTGTGATTTGTGTTTGTGCTTTTTTGT
>NW_020868793.1:124895-129895 GCF_003789085.1 Penaeus vannamei
TCCCCTTCCTTCCTTCCCTTCTCCTCCATTCTCCCCCGTTTCCCTCCCTTTTTATTTATTTATTCATTTATTATTATTAATATATATATATTTTTAGCAGTTTTCTGAATGAAGTGTATATAATGGTTGAATGAATTCTTTAAAAGAAAGCAGTTTAGTGAATATGGACTTAAATCAAAATGTAGCCCACACTATGAATAACAAGTAAACTTCATTAATAGTATCTTCTCATGTTTAGAAAACAAACAAAAAGTTGCCTCTTGTTTCTTTATACTACCATAAACATATTTCCGTGGCGATGAGAACACTGCTCTTTCATGAGTCACCCTTTTGTGTTTCAGAGGTGGCATTTTGGTGGAGCAGGGGGCCTATTCCTTCACCATACCTTCAGGTCAGCAGCAGCAGCAGCAGCCCCAGCAGCCCCAGCAGCAAGTAGTTTATGCCCAGCCACAGCAGGTTAGTGTGACTGAAAAAGAATAAAATGTAATCTCGCTTTTGCTTGCTTTGCTCCTCTGAATGAGGAAATTAAAAAAAAAATCTTTTGTCTTGCCAGGTTGTGTATACAACACCACAGCAGCGAGTGGTATACTCACAGCAGCAGCAGCAACAGGTGTACCAAGTTGCTCCAACACATTCTCAGCAGGTACCGTAGGCTGTTATTCTACGTTATCCTATATTTAATTCCCTACTACCCAATAAAAATGTAAAAATGCACTAGTCTAGATATATTTCCCATATATGAGATGAATTTTCAACATAAAGAGCAAAGAATCAAAATATTCACTTGCAAAAGACGTCTTAATTAAACTTAAACTCTTTAACTGAATTGTATTTCTGCCCTGGCTAGACCTAGACAAGCCTTACATGATTATGAGGAAACCACGCATGCAAACCATGATCCTGGTAGATGGGACTTTGGGGAATGAGGGTAATAGCTGAAGCAAAAAAGCGAGATTATAAATTTCCAGAAGTGAAATCAGATCAACAAAAGATGTTGTTGCCATATTTTCATTAAATATTGATTGAAGGCTAGTTTGTGCATTGTGGGTTTTTCTACCATGTGTATATATATAATGATGATGATGATGATAGTAATAATAATAATAATACTAACAATAATGATAACAATAGTGATAATAATAATAAGAAGAAGAATAAGAAAATGATATTGATAGTAATCTGGCATGCAGTCTATCCTAGAGACTGTAAAAATCATGGGGTGAATCTTTTATCTTGGGCTCTGACATGGTATGCCTACTCATTATGGGAAGTGTTTATTCAGCGACAAGTGGCTCCAGGTCTTAAAAAGCAATTGGTATGAGTCTGAAAAAGTCTTAAAAGGGGTCTTAAATTTCATCAGCTTATACTTGCAAGAACCCTAATGAGTGTTTTGCATTAACAGGTTCTCATACAGCAACAGCAGATAGCGCAACAACAACAACAGCAACAGCAACAACAACAGCAGCAGTTATTACAACAGCAGCAGCAACAACAACAGGTTCAGCACCATTACATTACACCGCAAGGCCAAAGGCTTGTTAGTAGGTAAGTGTTTTGAGATTTTTATGTTTACTTGTAGAAGTTGACTTTTAGCTGAAATATATGCCTGAATGGTTAAACTTTATGCATTAAGGCTACATAGGTTCTCTTGAAGTAAGTTTATACCATGTTTATGGTATTTGCAGAATCATTGTTAAAAGGATGTATAGTATTCTTTGTCAGATAAACAGCAGTTTCTGACCAGTTGTTTTGGAAGACAAAAATATCAGTGTTGTCAGTATATAAGGGTTCCATATGGGGATGGAAAAGCAGCTAATGTGTTCTGTTGTTTTCCTTTATTTTGCCAGAACACAGTATGTTGCTCCAGAGCAGTTAAGACTCCAACAACAGCAGCAGCAACAGGTACAGGTGCAGCAGCAGCAGCAGCAGGTACAAGTTCAGCAGCAGCAGCAGGTACAAGTGCAGCAGCAGCAGCAAGTACAGGTGCAACAGCAGGTACAGGTGCAACAGCAACAGCAGCAGCAACAGGTGCAGGTACAACAGCAGCAGATGGCTCTACAGACTCAGCCTCAGATAGTCCAGACTGGGACAGTTGGAACGGGTCAGCTGCAGCACCAACTGGTGCAGCCACAACAGCTCCTCCAGTCGACCCAACAACCCTCCCAGGTCACCTATCTAGAGCAGGTAATTTTGTTTCCATTTTGTAGTCTTTTCTTTGCTCAAAAGAGTTTTCTGTTTGTGTGTAGGGGTTTTCCTGCATTTTTTGTTTGTATTTTATTTATATTTCCCCTTTCCCACTCCTCTTCCCCCCTCTCCCTCTCTCCCTCTCCCTCTCCTTCTCCCTCTCTCCTCTCCCTCCCCTCTCCCTCTCCCTCTCCCCTCTCCCTCTCCTCCCCTCCCCTCCCCCCTCCGTATAAACCTTATGCCATACTCTCATTATATGATTCTTTATACCCTTTTGAATCATTGTACATATAGTCAGTATTTTTTGTATTGTCTAGCAATGGAGAATTGGGGTGCCATGTGTTTTGAAATGTTGGAGTTTCTTAAGGTTCGGTTGTGTTTATGCATGGATTGGTTAGCCAAGGGTGGTGAAATAAATGAGTGTTTTAAGTATGGGAGTGATTGGGTGCAGGCACTGAGTGGGAGTGAAGAAGAGATTCCATTTCCTTTGCATGGGTAGGCTGAGGTAAATACCAGCTTCACAAGAAGTCTGAATAGAATATGAGTAATTCTATCAGGTTTAAAAGAAATCAAATACAGCTTTTGTAACATGTGGGACTAACTTTGCATGCTGGGAGAGGTAGTGACATCATACATAGTGATGGTGTGTGTAGTGTGGGTGGTGGGGGTGGGTGAGGGAGTTCAGGGCTTTCATTTGCTTCCCAAATGTCAGTCCTTTCAAAGGAGATTTGGCTTTGAGGCTTCTTTAGAGGCAGGGACAAGTTGGGAAATTCAGTCTTGCTGTTGCCACCACTTAGTAAATGTAGCATATGAATGAGCTGCTGTGCAAGTTAAACAGTCTCAAGGTACAGCTTGAAGAAGGGATGTTCGACGGGGTGATGGATGAAGTCTGTCGACAATAGTCTTGTATTATGATAACACACTAGAAATGTAGGAGGATGTGTATGCAGAAGAGCAATTTAGTGGAATCTTCATGACATACAGAGCTAAGGTAAGAAGGTGCTGATTTGTTTAGGTTTGCATAGCACCTGAGCGTCTGGTCTTGGCTGTGGTGGAAGTGGTTTTTGGCTTGTTTATGTGGGAGGTAAATTGTAGCTACAGTTCATTAAGATCACACTTGACTGAGAAGAAAACATGTAGAAATTACTTTGTAATTGCAAGGAATTGGAATTAATCATGATTAGCATAAGGGAGAGAGAAGGAAATATAGGTGATTAGGTTTTTGAGGGTTAGACTGATGGCACACAAGGTGTTAATGTACAGAGTGTAGGATTGATAAAGGTTTAAGATATTATACTCTGAGGGTTGCTGACATCAGCCTTACATCTCTTTCTTTCTTTCTTTCCCTTCTCTCTCTCTCTCTCTCTCTCTCTCTCTCTCTCTCTCTCTCTCTCTCTCTCTCTCTCTCTCTCTCTCTCTCTCTCTCTCTCTCTCTCTCTCTCTCTCTCTCTCTCTCTCTCTCTCTCTCTCTCTCCTCTCTTCCACCTCTCCCTCCTCTCCCCTCCTCCTCCCTCCCTCCCTCCCTCCCTCCCTTCCTCCCTCCCTCTCCTCTCCCTCCCTCCCTCCCTCTCCCTCCCTCTCCCTCTCCCTCCTCTATCCCTTCACTCCCTACCTCTTACCTCTATACCTCTTACCCTCTTACTTCTCTATCCTCTCTTCTTATCTCCCACTCCCCTTCCTGCTCCTCCTGAAAATAGAGATGCCTTCTTGTCTTTAATATTTATGTTAATGTTTACATATTTAATGACTAAATAAACCTTTGCATTACAATTTTTTCTGTATTTGGAATACTATTTTGATATTTTGCTGCATTTTATAGCAGTTTTGTTGCATTAAATATTGTTTTCCATAACATATACACACACACTTTTAGGTCTTGAGGATGGTATTTCCCACTTCAAATTCAGAAAATTTAGCTTAACTCGGACAAGCTGCATTCTCCCTTAGAGTTCTTATGATTTATCCCCAGATTAATTTAAGAGGGACTTTCAAGGGTTGCCTTTGCTTTGTAGATAGAATTGTAATAACAAGCATTGAATAATCTTTTTGGTAGTAAGAGGGTACTTTGTAATCTTAAACTGCATGCTTACCATTAAGATTAAAAGTAGTTTATTCCACAAGAGGAAATTGTTTCCTTGCAGACAATCAAAGATGACAAAGGGTTGATGCATATAGTGCGAACCCCAATAAGCATGAGCAACATGCACCCTCAGTCCCCAGCTCAGGTGGGTGGACAGCCTGCCTTGACCCAGTCCACACCATTGCTTTCCCCCCACACACCTCAGCATGCTGCCCCCATGTTACCCGGGCTGGGGATCCGTGCTGGCACACCCCAGACTTCTCTAGCATTGCCCCGAGGTCAAGGGCCAAGACTTCAGCGTAATAACTTACGACCCGCTACCCCCACCCTCCACCAACAACCCCAGCAGCAAGATGAACAACAAGCCTCATTCCAGGAGCATTATCTAAAACAACTGGAGAACAAGATAACCACTCAGCAGAAGGGTGTTGGACGAGGCAAGGTAATCAGGCCCTCTGCAGAAAAACGCAAGATGCTCTCACAGCAACTTGGGAACCCACAACAACAACAACAACAACAACAGCAACAGAAACAGCAGGTGACATGCCTAGCTTAGAATGAGTCAGTGTGAGATGGCCCAGCTAAGGGTCTTATCTGTGGTGGTTTTAATATTAGTGTGCTTGTTGATCACAGCCCAGCAAAAAGCTTTAAAAACTGCTCTTTTGGCTTACAGTAAACACTTCAAACATTTTATGTAATATCTTACCCCATGGGAGATTTATGTTGGTTGATTAGG
>NW_020868793.1:137395-149895 GCF_003789085.1 Penaeus vannamei
GCTTAACCTGTAGCCGACAGGTGGCATGTACGTACATGCCATGGCTGTTGTGGACCGAAATATGGATGGCACCACTGGCTTGTCGGGCAAAGTTTGTTTTTCTCCGATAGTTGCGGCTTCATTTATATGGTAAAGGTTTTAGGCAATGGCACCTATAATGAAGGTAAACCTTCAAAATTTTAATATTTTTATAAATTATAGCAAAATAAAAGCTTTTAGGTGCTAAACTACAGATCAAGTCAGGCGCAAACAGGGGAAACTGCCGATGCATGCCAACAATCCTGTTCTTACGTCCACTTGCCAAACATTTTTACCCGTCGGCACTGGGTTAAGATATACATTTTTTTTTCTGAAATTTCAGGCAATTCCATATTGATGACTTCTTAACCAATTCTAATTTGGTTATTGCATTGTAAAACAGTGGGGGATGTTTGACTTTGACTTTTTCTTCTTTTTAATTTTTTTTTTTTTTTCTTCAATGAAATTTTGAAGGTCAGTAAGGAGATCAAATAGATTTATTGAAATTTTATTTATTTATATATTTTTCAGGGGAAAATGAAGTAAAGGAAAAAAAAGAGAAAAAATGCAAATAGTTATAGTTGATGTAATTTTAGATGTTTTTATTCTTTAGTTCATTATCTCCAAGAAGAGATTTATTCCGAAACATATATAAAAAAGTGGAAAAAAAGCATGTATTTGTAAGAGGTATTACCCCCCCCCCCCATATGGCCACCCCAATAGATTTAGTAAAAAACACCCACACAAAAAAGAAAAAGAAAGAAAGAAAAAACAACAGGATATTAGAGCCCCTGCACATGCGCTCGAAAAAATACAAAGTGTTTCATTTATTATTATTTATTTATTTGCTTAGTTACATATTTATTTATTATTTTTTATTTACTCCTTATTTCTTTTTAATAGTCCCCTTAATAGTCAAGGAGTCTTTCTTTCCATCATTTAGTTACTCACCATCTACGCATGTCTCTGCAGAATGGAAAACGGCGGTTTATCAAGGGCCGGGTGGCAGTGTGTAGCAATTGTGGCATCCTGAGTGAAGACCTCCTAACGTGCCAAAGGTGTAATCACAGGACAGACACAGCGCGCACCCTGGCGCAGTCGACCATCACCACCTCGGGGAAGAGCTCAACAGCAGACTCGACAGTGGTGGGAGGAAGGGGTGTTGGCTTCTCAAACATGCATATAATGAAGCAGGTAAATGTCTCTTTGGGTGTCCAGTTTAGGGGTAGATATTTAGCCTCTAAATTCTGGGATTAACAATTAAAATTCATCTTTTACCTAGGGCAGATTTAGTGTTTGTTGTTTGAAGGGCTTGATTTTGCACTCGAGAGTATGTGCCTTGTGCTGCTTTATGAATTAGTAAGTAACCAAAAAGGGGAGCATCAAAGTTGAAAAAGTTAGTCCTTTGTATGTACCCAGGCACTCCAATGGGGTGGTCCTAGGGAGCGGTCAGTAAGAGGCTATCTCACCCATGGTCAACCCCGCACCATCCTAACTCCCCAATGGCCGGAAGGGAGTCCACCCAGAATCGATATAGGAGGACAAGTGCCTGGGGGAAGCTGCTCATATAGCCCTAAGAGAACTAAAAGAAGATTACAAACCAAATACTTACAAGCACAACAAGCAACAATGTGTAGAACAATAATCCCGCAAAGCGAGCAACAACGCGCGTGCTCAAACTAAATTAACCGATTTCAACACCACACCCAACTATATACAATCGCTCAAGACAAAATGCTGCAAGGCCAAAACAGAATATGGAAAGTAATGCCCAAGAAGTTGGGCCAAGCTAAGCATCCAATCCATCTGTCATTTCTGAGCGACACCTCTGAGCTCAGCATCACTCTACACGTTCGGCTTTCGAGATCATTCTCGATATTGGCCCTGCAAAAGGCTGGCCAATCCAACAGACTTCTGATTGAGGGCTCGTAGCCTCACACAAGGCGGGAACGACCACGCTCACAATTATTCAGCACTATGGCCCAATACAAAACCCAATGGGCCCACTCGCCAACAACAAAGGAAACAGGTCTATGAGTGAAAAGATATGTGAGCAAGTAATACAACATTATTTTCTTTTTCTCTGAACCAAATTTTTCTGTGTTTAATCAGATGATTATATACCTTAAGAAAAAATATACGTCCAGAAATATTTTAACCTTAGATGAACATTTACACATATCATACACCCTTTGAAAAACCAGGGGAATGTGGACTACATCACAATAGAACAAATACTTAATCACTTGGGACCAGATACGAACCTAAGCACAAAAACCACTTAAAAGAGTTTGTTATACATTCAACAGCGAGCGATAAATAACATACACACACATACAGAATCTTACGGACGCTGACGAGGCCCTGAGCGGGATTACTATCTGTCCCACAATTCTATCTATCCTGAGAGAATCTAATCTATAGCGACTAGGATCACGGTCCGCAGTTGCATTCAGGGGAACTCGACTCACAAACTTCTATATCACCGTGTCGGCACTTAAGAGGCAGAGAGGTCAACCTTATATTATCTCTGCATTGCCCCCAAGGGTGTGACTAATGATTGACTCCTTATTGAGCGCGTAAAATCTAGCTGTTTAGTCTCACTTTTGTGAATTGAAATATGCTGCATTGCCACTCTATAATTCATGTTGTACTAGAGCTTAACCAACTTCCTATAGTAGTTTTTCTATTTATTGAATATCGAGTATTTGTGGAAGACTTTTATTTCAAAAACAAAATCTGTAGAAAATACAGAAGCCTGATTCTTCATTAACATAGTCTAGACTGTTTTTGTGCTGCCCTATATATATACACACATACACAATATCTCTAGCAAGCATAATTAGCATATCATTCAGTACAAAGCACCTACAAAGTAAAGAAAGGATTAGATAAATGTAAAAGGCTTCTTAATGAGGCATGAGGCAAGCAGACTGTGGAGGCATCAGATACAGTAGCCTGCAAGAGTAATTGCATCCCTGGAAGGCCCAAAGACACCCATTACTTGTGTGTCATAAGCCAATGTTTTATGAAGGCATCGTAGCTGGTGGTGCAATTTCTCTATGATGTCACTTAAGGCAGCTCAGACTTTAAGGGTGAAGAGGGTTCTTGGCATGTGAGGCTGGCTTTTGACGCAATTGTCCCCAGTACAGATTGTACCATCATGCTAGAATTTTGCATTTCTGATTTTGACAAGCTTTTGCCTTTGATATGCTGGTGATTAAAGAAATGTTAGCAAGTTTAAAGATTTTAATATTATTATCCCCTCCAAGTCTCTCATCTTTTATAACAGCATATAGAGGATATTTTGTATTTCAGAAAGGTTACCTCTGCCTTCTTTTTTAGTTTGAATGATAGCCCTCAAAATTTTGGACAGCCTTGTAATTATCTTAACAAACTGATTTAAATTTGAAGAGTTTATGTAAATATAAATAAAAAAAGAAGTAAAAAAAAAACATGCCAACTGAAAGGTGCTTGACATCAATATGAATGTGGATGTCATTAATTGCTGGTTTCAGTAGCTCTTTTATTAATATGAAAATGTTTATGCAATTCACTCAAGGAATGCCTGATAACTGCCAGTTCGAGTTGAACAAATGGACATTTTGGTTCATCTTATTTTAACTTCTTGCTTCCTTTTTGTTTATTAATAATCATCTTTTGTTTTTCTGTATTTTTGAAGGAAAGAAACTTCAAAATGTATTTTCTTAGCCTCTTCCTCTCTGTTGTATAATTGCACTGTAGCATTTGTTTTATTCATTCTTCCTTTACTTTTTTATTGTTTAAGTTTGCAATCACACTAGCCTCTCAGAATTACTTAGATGATGAGGGAGGTTGATGTGTGTGACATGCACTTTAAACAAGGAGCTTCTAATGGAAAGACAGGCGTGGCGTCACCAAAGGGAGTGGAAGAAGAAGCGCTGCACCTGTCTCAGAAGCCAGAAGGAAGCGCCAAAGGGGCGCGCACGGGAGCGAGTGGCAAAGACCTACACTCAGTTAGCCGAGGATGCACCAACGAGCCCGAATGGAAGATTATATCCTCTCACATGTTGGCCGCAGGCATACTCTATCCTACACCAATGTGATCCCCTGATTCTCCACATATGTGCGTGCGCCGATGCCTATAGTGCCTCTCAATCCTCCTCAACTCGATCGTAAGCACTACTATAACCTTACACCCATAACAACTTCTTATCCTTTTGGAGTATCCACATTCATTTCCTCATATACTCCTCCTTATAAGCAATTCTTTTGTGCCTTTTATATGTTTTCACCTATGTCTATATCTTTCTGTATTCTTACTGATTTCTGAATAGTATTCTATTTATAAAAATGTGAAGAAATTTAGTATAAGGCGACAGCTAACCGTTTACAAATCTCATTGTTATGACTATCTGCCTCGCGATGCCTCAATCCGACTCTCCGATGACAATAGCTCCTTTATCAACTGAGCTGGAGCTTCTTTCAAATCATGAGGAAGCAAATGTAATCGTGACTACACCCGAGCTTGCCGAGCGTTGCGGGACCTGGCCTGTGGCAGGAAGGGTTTTCGTCTATCACCGTTTCTTGCAGCTGGAAGGAAGAAGCCATTGGGTAATGTCAGTGCTCTTGTTCACTCACATAGGGCCTTCGGGGACCCCCCCAGAATTCTCCACCTTTCAGAAGCAAGAGTGTTACCTCATCGATTAACCCTCGAAGTGATGAGTTAGTGTCCAAAGAACGATTCGATGGAGGCCGAGTCCACAGTGAGGCCATTCGTGTGGGTTAGAAGAAAAGTGTGACAAAACAGTGTGGGTGTTTGGGCGACAATGCAATTTGTTTTCCGATTTTGGTACCGATCAAATCATTCATCTAACTTCTCACTATGTTATGTATTCCATATTGAGCTATTTTATATAATGTACCGACACACACTACACACACACATCACACACCTATCACACACACAACAGCACCGGTAAGCAGCCCCAACCATCATCTACACCCACACCAGCGACACAACACAAACAACAGCACAGCACAACACACAAATCATCTAAAAGAGAGAGCATGATAGGTGTTATTTTTTGATAAGTATTCTGATGGGTGCATATATACTATTGAAAAAACAGTATGAATAGATAAATAGGTGCACCATGGTCATTGTACATGTAGGCATAGTGTTCACGGAGCAGTGCCTCACATGTGTGGAATGTTTGTGGAGTTTGATGAGTGAAGGTAAGAAAGTGTAATTTGTTTTATTGTTTCCAACTCTTTTTCGATTCGTTTCATGGCCCCATTTTATTTTGAAGTTATTTCATTTACATATCCTAGGTAAGATAAAGGTGCCAAATCTTGTCCAAAGATCTGGATGATGGTTACCAATAAAAGAAGCGTTCAATATTACACTGCAAGTATCGCCTATTGAAGTCAGAATTACCTCCACGAAGCATCCTCTTATTTATGGGTAAATACAAGAGTTGCATAGATAAAAGAAGAAAGTTATGATTTCTGCTCTCAGTAATATTGAAATCCTTCGCTTAAAGCTTCCACATGTCTTTATTAATTAAGTGAGTTATATTCTTGAACTGGACTATATTAGTAGTAACAATAGATTGTATAGTGATATGATTCTCAAATCTCAAGCATTTTGGTTTTCTTCCCAACTAGTGGTGATATTTCACGGTCCAGTCATATATAATATGATAATGTTATTATTTTTCTTATATTCTATATGAACATACATTCACCGAGACCTGTTTGTCTTTACAGATATCCATATGAAATAAACCAGTTATCATTTGACATGTCCAATTAAAAGTATTTGTGAAAAATCCTGGCTTGCATTTTGGAAGATCAATTGTCATCCTGTTCTCATGATAGACTCGACAACAATTCCAAACTGCTTGAGCATTGGAGGAATATCAGAAGAATAAAATAAATATGTCAACAGTAAAGGGATGTACTTATAGATCCTTGCATTAAACATGTTGTAGTAATGTATTCTTCCTGTATTAAATGTATGTAATTTTGAAACTATTTTTAAACAGACAGTAAAATGTCATGTCTTTTAGGGATTAAGCACTTTATAACATTTGACACTCCTAGAAACCAAAAGGAAATCTCTTTAATTTTCATTGAAAGGACCTATAACCATTATTTTTCGTAATTATAAGTGAATTGTGTAGTATTAACCAGACAAAAACCAGCAGCTCGAACAACTGACCTTCGTGCCGTACAAAAATATGATGTTTGAAGGTTGCTACTTTCTAGGTTCTCGTTTTCAAAAAGAAAACTGTCACTAAGAACAGCAAATAACCATCTGATATAAGTTTTAAGGCTACTGTTAAAGCAGCTACTTTTGAAAACACCTGAATAGTATGCAATCTTTCCCACACACTATCCTAAAAGAAATTGAACGTATTCTGTAATGCTCTCAAAAGTAGCCACTCGTCATTCTGACTTATCGAAATCGTCTGTGTCTGTTGTGCTTTTTTTTATCATTGATAGACTCCTACTTGCCCCTTTTTTATTATCCAGTAATCAAATGTAGCATAGATAATGTTTTATTTCGACCATTGCCACATGCAAAATCCTTTAGTTGTAAAAATACAACCTCCCAATATGTGGCATTCCGAACGTATAACAAATAAATAAAAGTTTGGCGGGTACTTGCAAGGATTAGTAAAGATCTTCAAATAATAAAAGAATATTTACACATTTTCAGAGAAAACATTGTTCCTCCATTCCTGTGGAAGCACTACTATGCTTCACTTCGGCTAGATCGAATAGTAAATCAAGAATGCAAGCACCTCCACCCAATCTTCCCCGTGGACCCAAGATGTCTGAGGAGACCAAGGCACTGGTGAAGGAGATCCTGATGCTTTCATTAACCCAAGCCTAATGGGTGGCTTGGAAACAAGCACACTTCCGCGTGGACATTGGGGCTAACCTGTACGAGGAGCTTGACAGAGAAGAGGCCAATGAGGAATCCTCGTGCAGTGGGGTATAGCAGCGACAACCCGAAATTAAACCAAAATCCCAATGTGAGAGGTTTAGGTTGCTTCGCTCCTTATGGCATATCAGAAGATGAATTTAACGAATGAGCTATATCTCTTTGTAAATTAATTAGGAAGTCAGATGGAGAAAGGTACTATAGTGAGTTTAATGTACATATGACCATAAGTTCGTGTCACCAAAAAATATGTGGCTGGAATGACCAAATAGAAGTATATGCATTAAATGAAATATGATTCTACAATGAGCGTTTTAGCTAAAGTACAGAAATAGACTGAATTAATTTATGAGAAAGAAATAATAATAAATCAAATAAGATATTTCAATTGAATGAACCGAGGTGCACCATAAAATTGTTATACTCTGCACCGGTGGTTCCTGTTCGATTCTGCGTCAAAATCCTTCAAAGAGGTGCGAACTGAAACAGAGCCTTCGAGAGGAAACGATAAGAGTGGTTGAAACATTATAAATTAATTAAATATTGGTTCTAACTGTTGCGTTCATCGGGCTATTATCTGTTTTACCTGAAGCTTAGGTTAAGTGTGACCATGATGTGTGATACCAGGTATGGACCAATATTGCCCAGTGTATGTTAAGTACAATATGGTTGCAATCTTAGTTATGCAAGATGTCTATTATGAAACAAACACCTATTTATGTAATTATTATTTCTTACGCATAATATTATGTTTATATTTAATTTCAAGTTCCTTATTAGGTGCATGGTTATATGAAACACATTATTGTTATTATTATTTCTTCTTATTATTATTTTATATTTCATTTATTTATTTTTGTTGATATTTGTTTACAATGATCCAACTCTCACTGATTTTGTTATAGATTGCTCATCTACCCACCACCACCGCAGAAGGGGGGAATATCTATCACAACAGATGACTACTGCTGCCTAGAGGAAGAACAGTTTCTCAATGATGTTATCATTGATTTCTATCTCAAGTAAGAAACTTTTTTTTTGTATAGTGAATGCATTGTTAATGAATTTTGAATTGGCTGTGAAAAACATATCTGCAACATTGAAAGAAGAGCCATAAAAAAAATCAGAAATGAAAACAATCTTGTGGAAAGAATTTTTTTTATTTTTTACAAATTTGCAGTTTTTGTAACATGTTAGCATGATATTAGAATTATGAAGTAGTTAATATAATTAGTATATCCTCATTATTTAGCTGGATTTCGTATTATAATTGCGTGATTTAAAATACATCATTCTGAAGTGAAATATCACCACTAGTGAAGGAAACCCAAAATGCCTTGAGATTTTGAGAAATGCTCTCATAAAATAGTAATACTGAGATTTTAAACTTTAATGTAGTCTGACTCAAGACATCTCAGTTTCAGTATTTCCCTTGTTATTTTGTCTCTTGTTCACATGAAATAAACATGTTATTATGTGTATTTTACTGTTAGTGACTCAAACCAACTAATTTCTTTTCCTGAAGATGGCTACTACAAAGCAAACTGCCGGAGATTCACCGCAGCCACACACATGTCTTCTCAACTTTCTTCTACAAACGGCTAACCTCAAAACCTAAGAGGGGCCGAAGACCCCATACCACAGAGGATGATCCCAAGCTCTCCCCAGCTGAGAAACGACATGCAAGGGTCAAGTCCTGGACGAAAAATGTTGATATCTTTGAAAAGGATTTCATCATCATTCCTATAAATGAACAGTATGTTACTATATATGTTCTGTTAACCAATTGGATCTGCCCCAAAATTTGGGTATTATTGGCTTACCTGAGTGGCAACTCCCTAGTGTATGGCTTGTAGGTCTGGCCCACATGTATACTTTTGTGTGGTGTCAAGATTTTGTGCCTCCCCTTTGCAGTGCTATTTTTTATATATCTATTTTTTTAGGTTAGGTTTTTGGGTTTTTTGCCATTTTCCAATGTTTCTATTTTTATTTGATATGCTGTATCAAAAAGGCACTTGACTCTTTTCTTTGCACAGACTCCATATCACCCCTCTAGGTAGTCCATAACAGTGTATTAATGATAACATTAAGTAACATTTTGTTATTGGTATCCTCCCTGGAGTTGTTGCTCTTCCAGTTATGGTTCATGGATGGTATTTTCAACTCATTTTGGCAACAGAAAAAATGCCCCTTCCTAAGTGCCCACTGACTAAATGAGTCATTCCCATCACTGCGGCCTTCAGCCAATATTCTTATGATGGAAATGTTCCCATCACCCTGGCCCTCAGCCAGATTTTTCCACAACTTTATGTTCGTGTCATCTGTCCCTCAAACCAAGTTTTTTCATGTGATGGTCACATCACCTGGTTTCAAGGGGTTGATATGTGTAAAGTTCATTAAGGTAAAATTTGACTTATTTTTTCTAAGGTATACTGATAAACAAGAAATGTTCAGAAGGAAAAAGAATAATGTTTCTCATCTTTCCACCTTTCTTTTGCAGTGCCCATTGGTTTCTGGCAATAATATGCTTCCCTGGCTTAGATTCCCCAATAAGAATCTGTGATGGCCAGCCTGTTGCACGGCCAATATCTGAGAAACCCAAGCGACGTAGATCTACCAGGCCCAAAAACAGAATTGAGGTTAGTGACCAACTTCTGCATTACTTTCCCCATATTCTCTTGCCTTACATTTGTCAGTATGGTTTTTGAATGGTTAATATTAGAGCAGCTTTTCCTTGTTTTCTACATGATAAATTTTCTTGTTCAGCAGATCCCCATCATTGATGATGGAGAGTGGAGTGACAGGGATGAGGCTGAGGGAGAAGAGGATGAACTTGAGGAGGAAGAGGAAGAGGAGGATGTTCCAGCCACCAAGAAGAACAAACTGGAAGCGGGCAAGGCTGAAGAGGCACAGGGGCCCAAGGAAGCAGCCACCCCACCACCTGCTATTAAGCAGTGAGTTTTGAGTTTTGAGCTTGTGGAAGGAGAGAACTTGTGTAAGGGGCAAACACTTTGTAAGAGGAACAACTGCCTAGAAGAGGGAAACTTGCTTGTCTAAGGCAGAGAACTGTTTGTAGGAGCAGAGATTTGTCTTTTAGACCGCACGTCATGGGATTTCTCCAGACCACGCCAAGCCATGCACCAGGCATTGTGCACAGGCAGCTACTAGAATGAAAAATTAGAATCATTGGAAGCATACATTTACCCTATTTTGTGTGTGTGTGTATTGTGTTATTTTTAGAGAGAGAGAGAGAGACTGAGAGACTCTCTTTTTCTGTACTTTTCTGTTTTGACAGTTTTTGAGGCTTTCCTATGTATAAAATAGTTTTTTTTTTTTAGTAATTAATGAGAAAATGAGTAAAAATATGCTTGGCTTGCATACCACCAAAACTTGGTGTGAAGAATGATTAGTATTGATACACAATATTAATTAAAAAAGGAAAGACTAGGGTGTAATTGTGTTTTCATGACAGTTGTATTTAACCCATTAACGCAGGTATATTTTGAAGCCGAAAATAAAAGATTCCGGGTGGCTACAAAATCGGCTGAGGGGGTGCATTGGACCGAGAGCCCTGTCACGCTGGCGGGACACCCGGCAATGTTTATTTTTTGGGGTGTCTCGTATGTGGGAAACCCGTCGTTAGTGGGATAATGTCCTTCAAATTTATCATCTCCAGGCCCTGCATCCTAATATTTGACTCCCTGACTGGTGCCAACCGTTCACGCATCGTGGCCACCTTGAGGGACTACCTGGCTGTGGAGCACAAGATCAGGAGGGGCAGTGAGAAGCTCTTCAACAGAGACACAATGAAGGGTGCCTGTCCTCGCGTCCCCCAGCAAATGAACTACTCTGACTGTGGAATTTATACGCTACAATTTGCTGAGAGTTTTTTTGAGGTGAGATGTTCTGGGGGTACTCTTATGTATCTAAATATCTTTGTATTAATTAATTTTTTAAATTCAGATTTTAAATCCGCATTTTAGGTTTAAACTGCGTGCTGATATGAATGACCTTACTGCAGTCCTTTTCATGTTTTGATGCATTTTCTGGCAGGACAAATATCACAAAGTGAAATTGGCATTTCTATATAGCACTTCTTTCACATTTTCACCAATTGTGTAATAATTGCTATTAATGGCTTTTAAAAAAAAATATTGGGATGAAATGCAGGTAATATATGTTGTTCCTTGTCTTCAGTCAAGTGGTTGTTGTTCTATAGCATGTTGCTTGTTATGCTGTTTTCAATGTTCAACTGTTTTAGTATGGTATTTACATAGCTATATATAAAGAGCATTTATACCACTGTCTTGTGGAATGCCTACAGATTCTTTATCTTATATTCTTTATGTGTACCTATATGTGCACAGATTCTTTATTTTATGTTCTTTATGTGTACCTACATGTACACAGATTGTTGAAGTTTTTTCTTGTCCATTGCAGCACCCGCTCAAAGACTACACCTTCCCAATCCGCTCTCTCACTGAGTGGTTCCCCCACGAGGTGGTCAGGGGGAAACGGGAAGCCATGGCAAAGCTGATTCGCAACCTCATGGAGCAACACAACCCCAACCACAGCTCCATCACCCTTCCAGACATTTACTTCAGCTCCGACGACAAGAAGGACAAAGGAGGGACAAGCACGGCCCATGCCAGTGACGCCTCACAGCCACAGAAAGAGGTGTCAGGTCAGGGAAAACCAGGTGACAGCAAGACCCCAGAGGTGCAGCTGAAGAAGGAGCAAGAGAGGGTCATCATTAAGGATGGCGTTTTAACCCAGGTTGAAGGATCGGGAAGAGAACAGAATCACAGGATGGATATGTCCAGCAGTGCTGAAGTAGTCACTTCTCTCCCAAACAGTGACAACACAGCCTGCATCAAGGTGAACAGAGTGACACCCTCAAAGATAACACCCACGAAATCCCCTACTGTCAATCCAGCCATGTCCAAATCCTCCTCCAGTTACACGCCAGTGAAAACGTTACCAAATTCTAGTAATATAATTACAAGCCAAGTGAACTCTGTGAAATTTCAAGGCACAACTTACTCACAAGCAAAAGCTATACCATCATCAAGAGTAGGTGATGCGACAATTGTACATGAAACACAATCTCCTCAGGTGAACAATGTGAGAAGACAGATGGTGTACTCTAGTGATGATGCCATTTTCCCAGTCAAAGTTGATCAAAAAAAAGTTCCTATGAGAGAAAACAATGCAGCACAGCTCAGCGAAACACACCAGGGCACAGAGGTCAGTGTAAGTAAGATGTCAGCTCTCACTTTGCTTCAGTCAGTATACAGTGATGATGAAAGTGTAATAAGCAACAAGGTGATGGGGGTCCAGTATGATGGCAGCAACTGTTTGAATCAGATGAAGTCTGGCCCCAGTGTAGTGCAAGGTAATGAAAAAGTGGCTCTGCCAGAAATGAACGGTGCACTGGAACAGGTGGCAAGGGAGAAAACTCAGACGTCGGTGCAGAATGTGGTAAGTGTAAATGGTACAGTTCACAGTGATCTGAAAGGCAACCACATCATGCAGGTGTCTCCCAATA
>NW_020868793.1:152395-164895 GCF_003789085.1 Penaeus vannamei
CTCTGCTTTATAGCCCCACCATCTTTCAAGAATGCAATTGCGAGCCCAATTGCAGCCAGTTCAGAATGTACCATATTTGTGTTTTCTTCTTTTGGGGAATCTTGAGTCTCGCAATGAGAATTTTTTAGTTATTACTTTCTACAAAGTTGAATGGACGAGAGAAAGTAAAAAAAAAAAGAATGAAAAGGAATTCCAATTGAGTTTAAAGTCTAATGCATAATCCTGTGGCGTTTCTGGGAATACAGTTTAATGGACTGGAAACTAGGAAAAATCGTCGATTTTTGTAAGAAACATTTGTGTATGACGGCAGTTTATTTCATAATAAATAATATTTTTTCTGAACGATATATTTTTGATTGTCATATTTACCTCCTTTCCCCTTTGTGCCAACCTTGGATTTGCAATTTGGTTTTATTACAATGATACGTTGAGGTAAGTAGCTCAACCATGTAATGATTGAGTTCTTTGTTACTTCATTTTTATTGTTTCCTTCCTTATCAACTCTGTAATTATGTTATTTGGTAAATAAACAAACAAACACAACTTGTAAAGGATTTATTGCAATTGTCTCAACACTTGGTTTCGGCCGAAAACGCCGACGGGTCAGTAAGCTTCTACTAAATTAGATTTTTCCAATTCAGAGCAGAAGCAAGGCGGGTGGGGACCTCCAGGGTTATAAGCTAGAATTAGAGAAACCCAATTCTAAACTTTCTAGAACGGGAAAGACTGTTACTTCGGACAACTTCCTGTTTATTCTAATAGGATATCTTTTTAATTTTTAAAGTGTGATTTACAAGGTGTTCCCGTCTTCCCGAATGATGGACGGAGTGCGGAAGTCACGTCTTTTCGTTCAGCCGCTCGTGATTTCATTTTCTCTGACTCCTCCTTTTAATGCGAAGAAGGAGGAACAGTGACTCGTCTCAAAAAGAAATCGAAAAAAATAGTGTTATGTATGTTTTAACTTTATATTCGAAGATCCTCATAAATATGCCGGGAACATTTGTGCAAAAATCAGACTAGAACAAGTATTGCTATACCTTGCCCTCTAAGTTACTTGCACTGCCAAAAAGCAGTTCGTTTTATTTCACAAACAAGTTTGGCCTCCGTGGCCAAGGGCCTGGCCATCGCAGTGACAGGACATTCCACAGGATATGTACACCGGCTTCGAAAGAAGGACGTGAGGAGGAGGCTACTGGGCCTGCGGCGCCGCAGCCTCGTGCGCCGCGCACTTAGGGCGTGATGGCGCCCCGCTTTGGCACCGCCGGGTTGGCCGAGTCCAGCCTGGAGAGGCTGGACACGGTGCGCAGGTCGTGGGCCGTGATGGTGTGGTGGCGACGGCCGACGGCGCTGCCCGCCAGAGGGGAGTCGAGGCGGGTGCGCTGCGCCGGCGCCTTCGCCTCGGCCAGCACGGTCGGCGCCCTCGGAGGAGCCCTCGGGGGAGCTGTCGGAGGAGGCGTGCTGCCGCTGCCGCCGCTGTCGGAGCCGCTCAGGGTGAGGCGCTCCCTCGGCGGGTAGTGCTCGATCAGGGAGAACTCCCCCCTCGCCCCCGCCGAGCCCCCCTCCCTGCCGCTGCTCCCTGCCGACGACCCTGCGGACGACCCCTGTCGCTCGCGCTCCTCGGCAGCGTCGGCGGCGGCGTCGGCGCTCTCCTGGCGGCGCGCGTCGCGAAGGGAAGCAGCCAGCCGTTGGCGGCGTTTGTGGTCGCTGTGCCACGGCCGCCCCTCCCCGCCCCCCTCCCCCTGCTGCAGCTCCGTGGCACTGCCTTCGCCCTGGCTCGGGGGCTCGGGTGTGGTGTGCGGGCTGGGCGTGGGCGTGCAACGGGGCGTCTGCAGGTCGTCGTCGTCGGTCGAAGGTCGGGGGGAACGCCGCCTCGCCGGATGCGCCCCGCGCGCCGCTCCTCCGCGCTCTCCTGCAGGACAGAGGGACTCATTAGCGCTCGCGTGGATGCTGGCGTGGGGCCGGGGGCAGCCCCGCGCGGCGGAGGGACACTAGTTAGGAAAGGTCTTAATTTTTTCCAGAAAGGCGTAGCAAGGATCTAGACAAGGCGAGAACAAAATAAAATTAGGCATGTTCTGAGCGGTGGTCATCGCAACAGATGAAGAAACGGCATGGTGAGAATAACTTGTATTGGCCCGATGTCGATTATATCTTTGTCAGGAATGTATTTCAGACAAAGATATATTTCGCAATACATCTGATGCCTAAGAAGAAATTTATTCTCATTCACACCTTTTGGACAAAGGCATCGGGTATTCCCTAAAGATCAGTCGGTGCCTCTGCGTACACGTCGGCTCAAGCAGCAGCTATGTGGTGGGCTTGTGGCGCGAGCGAAGCGCCCCGAACACCAACAGCGTGACTTGGAGTCTTCCCTCTTTAGGCTCTCGGTTCTGTCAGCTGCAACCCCGTGACTTTTGCCCTTTTCTTCCCTCATGCTTTCGAATTTTGCTTCCCTCTTGCCTTTTTTTCTGTAGTCATATTCACTGTACAGTATATATAAACAGGCAAGGAACCACACGCTTATTAACGAATGAATGAATGAATAAAAATACATAAACAAGAAGAAGACATACACGGAGGCGGAGCAGAAAGATACACGGGACTTAATCGTTTTATCCGTTCCAGTAAAAGGCGAAAACGGGCTTTGTCGTTACTTAAAAAGATACCTAAATACTAAAGAAAACCCTAGGAGGATCTACAAACTTGACTAAACAAAGAAAGAAGCGATGGATACAACAAAAGTGCCTCCACGTCTTCGTTGTGGTTGGGTCTACAAGCGGCGAGGAGCGTGCGTGGCGGGGAATGGCAGTGAGGCTGAAAATAACAGAAGACAATTACGGGGCGAGGGAAGGAGGAGAGGGAGAAAGGGAGGGACTTGCCGTGATTTCAGTCGATGGGCAGATCGAGCACATCAATGAGCTGTTGTGGGAGGCGGGAGAGCTGTGGGTAGGTGTCGGTGGGGGAGGTCGAGGCGCTACGTCGACGAGCGCCGGGGCGACCCTACCAACAGGAGGCACGGGAGGCAGTTGTGGGCTTCGTTTAGAACAATCTCTCTCTCTCTCAGTCTTAATTTGGTTTGAAATTCCCATTTTTTTTCTCTTATGCTTTTGCTTAGTTTCACTGTCTCACCAGATAAAAAATGCTACTGGAAACAGCATGTCTCCGAGTGGACTGACCAGCGTTCGGATCGAACTGGGAACATACAAACATTCATGAACAAAGGAAAGAAAACACCGACTGACAGTTACTTTCTTGGATTAAAAAGATTTCAAAGGATTTAAAAAGTCGGATAAAGAAGATGAAAAAAACGATAAAACAATGAAAATGCCTTCCTACTGTGAACACGACGCATCCGATTCTTCGGCCCGTGACTTGGACCTCGGGGCAGGACTTACCTTAGGGAGGGCCCTGTGTCGCGTTCTCCTGGTGGGGACGTCAGGCGGCGGCTCCGGGGAGGTGAGAGGCGCGCTCGGAGACGCTCCCGACGACTCCTTCCTCCGTCGGGACTCCGCGCTGATGGGAGGAAGCCGACTGCTGCTCCTGCGGAATCGGAGGAAGTGAGGGGCACTTTGGCTTGATTCTGTTTGTGTTGATTAATCTATTCAAGTTCCCTCATTTCGTTTCGCGTCCAAGAGCACGAACGAACCCACGCCCGCACGTACACGCACACTTATACACACGCACGCGCACAACACACACTCACTCACTCACTCACTCACACTCACTCACACTCACACTCACACTCACACTCACACTCACACTCACCACACACACACACACACACACACACACACACACACACACAGCACACTCACACTCACACTCACACTCACACTCACACTCACACACACTCAACACTCACACTCACTCACACACTCGCACTCAACACTCACACTCACACTCACACACACACACACACACACACACACACACACACACACACACACACACACACACACCACACACACACACACACACACACACACTCACACACACTCACCTCACAGCAGCTCCGACTCCCGTTCCGCCCCATCCCCACTCGCCCCCGCCCCACTTACGCGTCGAGGGCCAGCGATCCCCGCGAGTCGCTGGCCGAGATCCCCACGTCGCCCGCCGACGCGATGCCCGACGTGGACGTGGCGACGGACGAGGCGCCGCTGCTGCGCTGGCGGGAGCCCGACTTCCGACGCGCCGACAGCGACGGCGAGCGGGACGAGTCGGCCGTCGTGGAGGTGGTGCTGTCGTCGCAGGCGGTGCTGCTCCGGCCGCATCTGCTGTTGCGGCTGTAGTGCTGCAGGGCGGCCAGGTCGCGCTCCTTCTCCTGCGGGGGACGGGAGGGGAAGGGAGAAGCGGGGAGGAACAGAGGAGAGGGAGGGGAGGGAGAGGGAGAGAAAGGGGAAAGGGTATGAGGAGCAGGAGAGGGAAGGGAGGGAGAGGGAGAGAAAGGGGGAAAGGGTATGGGGAGAGGGAAGGAGAAGCGGGGAGAACAGAAAAGAAAGGGAAAGGGTATGAGGAAGGAGGGAGGGGAGGAGAGAAAGGGGAAAGGGTATGAGGAGACGGAGGGGAGAGGAAGGAGAGGGAGAGGAGAGAAAGGGGGGAAGGGTATGAGGAGAGGGAGGGGAGGAGAAGAGCACGTTAAAGGTGTTTGATGATTATTGTTGGTAAGAATTCGTGAATCCCTGAACCTTAAGACTCTATGACACTAGCACTTTTTTTCTTATTTTTTGCGTTTCCATATGTACTTTTCTTATGCAAATAGAGCGACCCAGTGGCACTCCCATAGCAGAAAACCTCGTGAACAAATATGGCGCCATCCGAATGAGGTCCTGGGAATCACGCTCATTCTTGTACATAACACATTACTTTAAAGAGATATAACGATGGATATTGTATACAGAAATATTCTAGGATATTAACTTTGGTTTACATTATATTTTTCTATCTGATTTATCAACAGAAAAACATTCTAGTTGAACAGAAACTCCGCAGCACAAGATCAAAACGGAAATTAGTCAGACGGAAACGGTCGCGACGTCTTCTGGGAGGTGTCCTGTTTGCATGAATACTTGCAGACCCTCATTCACACGGGAAGGCAAAAATTGACGGAGAAAGTGCGATAGGGCCTTTGGGCGGGACTGCACGAGCAAATATTGAAGACGAGAGACTGAAGAGTCAGGGAAAGCGAGCGACCATTTCGCCGTGAAAGGGGAGGGAGAGAGGTTGCCCACCTTGAGCTGCTCCTCCAGCTTGTGGTGTTCGAGCTGAAGGCTGTAGAGTTTCTTGGCCGTCGCCCGGTGGCGCCCCACCTCCGCCTGCACCTGCTGCTTCAGGGCCTTCTCCAGCACCCCCAGGCGCCGCCGTAGCTCCTGCAGGTGAGGGTGTCGAAATGAGTTGAATGGTCGGCAGGTGGAGGAAGGGAGGGACTTGAGGGAAAAGGTGGGGCGGATTAGGAAAGAAAGATAGAAATAAAAGGAGGGAAAGACAAAAAAATGGACAAAGAAATGAGACTAGAAATGATAAAACGAAGTTAGTTTTTATTTCCAAAAAATATATATTCCCCTTTATTTCTCTTTGACTTTCCCCTCTTCCTTTCTTGGTCATCATCACCCCTCTGAGCTTCCTTCGCCTTAGCCCCATGTCCTCGCTCCTCCATGTGGCTCCTGGAACGGGGCGATTTCCACTTCATCCCGTTTATTTTCGTAATCTCCTTCTTGTTGCTTCTTTTTCGTTTGATTTTTTTTGCCTTTCTTTCTCCCTTCCCCCCCCCCCAATCCCTTGCCCGTTGTCGTGGGGGCTTAGGAGACGGAGACTGAGACCCAATGCAGGGATCTCCCCTGCCTAGGGCCTCAGCCCTCGACCCAACTAATTTTGCATGGTCTTTCCCCCCTCCAGCTTTTGTTTCCGTCCCTTCTCCAATCCCTTCTACTATCTACTTCCTAAGGTGTGAGAGCCGTGCTGAAAGGATGAAAGGCTGACCTTGTGCCAGTCCTGAATGGCCTGCGGGAACCATGGGCACGGTACTCCCCTGATTTAATTGTCTAGCCCTTACCCCCTACAGGGCACTGGGGTGGGGGGGTGGACCGTTTATGCGCTTTATATAATCAAGGTTCCCCATGACCAGTAATGAAGATGTAATCCCCTTATTAGGGGCAATGAGGCTTGCCCCTTTATCAAATAGCCCCGACCCCAGGCTCTCCTTTGACCACGACTCCGAACACTGAAACTGCTATCCATTCCTTAATGACTACTAGTGCATTACCCACCCAAGCAGAGACTCAATCTCCAGAAGACATTCCTACCCTCTCAACTTCCTCAAATTCATTAACTCTACCCCCACAACCTTCATCAAGCACCCTATCCTCCCTTATTACTACCTTACAGCCTTATTCTCCATCGCTACGTAATACTCCCTCTTTCACACGTCCCTGACCATCCACCACCACCAACCCTATAAATATCTTAACTACTCTATTTAGCCCAGCTAAATGGAACCGATTTTTCGTGATCCCTTCTACAGCTCCTTACTCAGGCAACACCTCTTCTTCAACAATATCTCCAAAAACATGAAGGCAGAGTCCCTTTCCGTACCTGACTGCAGAAACTATGGAAGACATTCAAAGCTATATGCTTGAGACACAAGATCCCATAACTCATGCTTCTTCCGCACTTGCATCTTCCCTACCCCTCACCTCCCTTCCCCTTCCTATGCCCTCTCCTCCTTAACCCCTCCCCTTCCCCTTTCCCTTGCCCTCACCTCATTCTCTATCTCCTTCCTTTGCCCTCCTCCCTGCCCCCTCCACTTCCCCTTCCCTTACCCCCTCCACTTCCATGCCCTCCGCCCCTTCTCTTTCCCTTCCCTTGCCCTCCTCCCCTTCCTCCCCTCCCTCCCCCTTCCCCCCCTCCCCTTCTCTTTCCCTTCCCTTACCCTCCTCCCCTTCCTTTACCCTCCTCCCCTTCCTTACCCTCCTCCCCTTCCCTGCCCTCCTCCCCCTGCCCCTCACCTCATTCTCCTTCTCCTTCTCCTCGAGCGTGTGGGTGGCGGCGCTCAGCTTCTTGTTGAGCAGCTCCCTCTCGGGCAGGTGGCGCTTCCGGCTGAGCTCTCGCAGCCGCGTCAGCTCCTCCGTCAGCTTCAGAATGCGCGCGTCCGTCTGTTTCAGCTTCTCCGCGTTGCGCCGGTTCAGCTCCGTGGACTGGAAGGGGGGCGGGGGGGGGGGGTGTCAGTACCGGGGTTGGGTGAGGCTGACTAATGGTGAATTGGTATGAGGATTCTCGAAGGTAAAAGCATGATATAAGATTCATTATTTATGATTATTATTTATTTATTATTTATTATTTATTTATTAATTATTTATTTATTATTATTTATTATTTATTTATTTATTATTTATTATTATTATTTTTTTATTATTTATTATCTATTTCATTATTTATTTATTTATTGTTTATTATCTATTATCTATTATTTATTTATTTATTATTTATTTATTTATCATTTATTATTTATTATTCATTTATTCATTTTTCATTATATATTTTGAAAAAGAGTTCTTAGTTGTCGAAGAAGAAATATACATAATGAAAAGGAAGTAAAAAAATTAAGTCTATTTTTGAAACTTCATCGGAGTAGGAGGGGGGGGGGTGAGAAGAGGGAACTCTAAGAATGTGATTATCATTATTTTTTTTTTCTTTATGCGGTGTCTTTTATCTCTGGCTGTTTCTTTGTGTCTGTCTTTGGTTCTCTTTCTCTCCGTTTCTCTTTCTTTCTCTAAATTTCTTACTCTTGTTCTCTCCCATTTTCATCTTTTTTCAATATTTCTTTATTCACGCAGGAAAGTGTGTTTTTGTGCGTAACAGGTCAAGTGGACAAAACATACAAACATGGACACACACACACACACACACACACACACACACACACACACCACACACACACACACACACACACACACACACACACACACACACACACACACACACACACACACACACACACACACACACACACACACACACACACACACACACACACACACACACACACACACACACACACACACACACACACCACACACACACACACACACACACACACACACACACACACACACACACACACACACACACACACACACACACACACACACACACACACACACACACACACACACACACACACACACACACACAAGACGCAAGTGAAGCTAATAAAAGAGTAATTACACACGCAATTCCTTTTGTTCCCAAAAGGAATGTGTCTCTTGTTTACGATTTCCACGCAGACAACGTTGCTCATTTTCTCCGAATATCGAAAACATCTCTCCTTCCCTCTTTCTCTTTCTCCTTCCCTCTTTTCTCTTCCTTCCTTCTTTCTCTCTCTCTCTCTCTCCTTCTCTTCTCTCTCTCTCTCTCTCTCTCTCTCTCTCTTTCTCTCTCTCTCTCTTCTCTCTCTCCTTCCCTCTCTTCTCTCTCTTTCCTCTTTCTCTCTCTTCCTTCTCTCTCTCTCCTTCCCTTTTCTCTCTCCTTCCTCTTTCTCTCTTTCCTTCCTTCTTCTCTCTCTCCTTCCCTCTTCTCTCTTCCTCTTTCCTCTTTCTTCTCTTTCTCTTTCTTTCTCTCTCTCCTTCCCTCTTTCTCTCTTTTCTTCGTTCTCTCTTCCCTCTTCTCTCTCTCTCTCTCTCTCTCTCCTTCCTTCTCTCTCTCTCTCCTTCCTTCTTTCTCTCTCTCCTTCCCTCTTTCTCTCTCTCTCCTTCCCTCTTTCTCTCTCTTCCTTTCCTCTTTTCTCTCTCTCCTCTTCCTCTTTTCTCTCTCTCTTCCTCTTTCTTCTCTTCTCTCCTTCCCTCTTTCTCTCCTTCTTCCCTCTTTCTCTCTTCCTTCCCTCTTTCTCTCTTTCCTTCCCTCTCTCTCTCCTTCCCTCTTTCTCTCTCTCCTTCCCTCTTTTCTCTCTCTCCTTCCCTCTTTCTCTTCTCTCTTTCCCCTCTTCTCTCTCTCTCCTTCTCTCTCTCTCTCTCTCTCCTTCCCTCTTTCCTCTTCTCTCCTTCCCCTTTCTCTCTCTCCTTCCCTCTCTCTCTCTCCTTCCCCCTCTCTCTCTCTCTCCTTCCTCTTTTCTCTCTCCTTCCCTCCTCTCCTTCTCCTCTCTCCCTCCCTCTTTCTCTCTCTCCTCCCTCTTTCTCTCTCTCCTTCCCTTTTCTCTCTCTCCTTCCCTCTTTCTCTCTCCTTCTCTCTCTCTTCCGTCTTTCTCTCTCTCCCTTCCCTCTTTCTCTCTCTCCTTCCCTCTTTCTCTCTCTCTTTCCTCCTCTTTCTCTCTTTCCTTCCTCTCTTCTCTTCTCTCCTTCCCCTCTTTCTCTCTCTCCTTCCCTCTCTCTCCTCTCTCCTTCTTTCTCTCTCTCCTTCCCTCTTTCATTTAAAAAATCTACGGTCGGCGACGCCACGTTCACTTACTCACGATTTTCTCATTTTATCATTTTCTCTCTTTCTCATTCGTTACTACATGTATACAGACGCACACGCACCCCCCCCCCCCTCTCTCTCTTTCTCTTCTCTCTCTCATCTCTCTCTCTCCTTCTCTCTCTCTCTTCTCTCTCTCTCTCTCTCTCTCTCTCTCTCTCTCTCTCTCTCTCTCTCTCTCTCTCTCTTCTTCTTCTTCTTCTTCTTCTTCCTCTTCTTCTCTATACAGACGCACACGCACACGCTTCTCTCTCTCTCTCTGGTGTCTCTCTCTCTCTCTCTTTCTCTCTCTCCTCTCTCTCTTTCTTCTTCTCTATCTCCTCTCTCTCTCTCTCTTTCTTCTTTATCTCCACTTCTCTCTCTCCCCTCACCCTCCTCAGCTTCTCCTGCAAACGTTGATCTCGATCTTCAGTGAGCCTCTATGATGTGCGGAGTTCGCTCTCATGTCCTCGGGTACCGCACCCAGCGCCGCCTCCTGCCTCTTGCCCAGCCGGACCAGCAGACGGTTCTGCTCCTCCAGCTCCTGGGGAAGAGACCAGAGGAAGGAGGGAAGGGAAGGGGAAAGAAAGAGGGGGGGGGAGAGTGAGGAAGGAAAGGAAGAGAGAGAGGGAAGGGAAGGAAGGGAGGGGAGGGAGGAGGGAAGGAAGGAAAGGAGGGAAAAGAGAGTGAGGAAGGGAAGAAAGGGAAGGGAAGGGAGGAAAAAGAGTGAGGAGAGGTGAAGGAAAGGGAGGGGCAGAGGGAAAAGAGAGTGCAGGGGGAGGAAAGGAGGGGAAGGGAGAGTAGGGAAAAGGTGAAAGAGAGTGGAGTGAGGGAAGGGAAGGAAAGAGAGGGAGGGAAGGAAAGGGAGGGGAAAGACAGTGAGGAAGGAAGGAAAAGGAGGGGAAGAGAGTGAGGAACAGGAGGGGAAGAGAGGGAGTGGGAAGGAAGGGGAAAAAGAGAGTGAGGGAAGGGAAGGAAAGGGAGGGGGAAAGAGAGAGGAGGGAGAGAGGGGAAGAGGGGGAGGGAGGGAGAGAGTGAGGGAAGGAAGGGGAGGGAAAAAGGAGAGAGGGAAAGGAGGGGAAAAGAGAGTGAGGGAAGGGAGGGGAAAGAAAAACAACAATATCAGCAATGATAATTTATAATTGATAATAATATTAATAGGATTGATAATGGTAGATATAATAGTAATAGTGATAATAACAATAATAAAAATTACAATAATAACAACAATAATAATTAAGTGATTAACGATAACAATAATAAAGATAATGATAATGAAAATATCAATAACAACCACAATAATAATACTAAAGATGCTGATGCTGATGATAATGATAATAACAATCATATTAATGCTGATAATGATAATAACAATCATATTAATGCTGATAATGATAATAACAATCATATTAATGCTGATAATGATAATAACAATCATATTAATTGCTGATGATGTATAATTCAATCATATTAATGCTGATGATGATTAATAACACAATTATATTAAAATGCTGATAATGATAATAACAATTCATATTAATGCTGATAATTGATAATAACAAGCATATTAATGCCTGATAATGATAATAACAAGCATATTAATGCCGATTAATGATATATATACAAGCATATTAATGCTGATAATGATAATAACAAGCATATTAATGCTGATAATGATAATAACAAGCATATTAATGCTTAATGATAATAACAAGCAATTATGCTGATAATGATAATAAACAAGATATTAATGCTGATATATGATAATTAACAAAGCATATTAATGCTGATAATGATAATAACAATCATATTAATGCTGATAATGATAATAACAATCATATTAATGCTGATAATGATGATGACAATAACAGCAATAACAATAACAGTCTAGATAGAGTGAAAGACCAAGAGACACGCCGGTCCCTACAAGCAAGACCTTATCAGCAAAAGGAATTCGATAAACTTTCCAAACATAAGGACTTGTTTGTAAACAGAGACCGAAAGAATACGAAAAAAAAAATTGAAAAAAAAAGCTTGAAAACGACTATAATATCTGCAGTTTTAAGCCCTTTGGAGCTTGTGAAGAAGGATGGTCCAAAGTACATTGACACGATTCTTGGAAAATTCCTGGCCTCAGGTCAAGAAAATAATAATGATAATGATAATAATGATGATAATAACAATAATGATAATTATAGTGATAATAATGATGATGATGATGATGATAATGATATTAATAAATAATAATGCATAATATGATAATAAATAATATAATAATAAAATAATTATAATAATGATGATGATGATATAATAAAATATTGCATAATAGTAATGAATAATAAAATAATAGAATAATAATAATAATAAATAATAATGATAATAATGAAATTATGATATCTATAAGGATAACTAACAATAATAATATGATTATAATATAAACAAAATAATAAGACGGATGGTAATGAAAGATGAAAGTAATGATTGTAATAATAGAGATAAAGATAATGATAACGACAGATGAAAGAAAGTTACGAGATATATGTCGCTGAAAATATCCAATTTTTTTTGTTGCGAGAGAACGACTGCGGCAGCGATCACGCACGCAGCCTGGCGGGGCTTCCCCTTTCCTCTTCCTTTCTCCTTTGGCCCTGCCTTTCTTCTTTTCTCTTTCTTCTTTTCTTTCTCCTTCTCTCCCTTCCTCTTCCCTTTCCTTCCTCTCTCCTTCTCTCCCCTTCCTCTTCCCTTTTCCCTTCTCTCTCCTTCTCTCCACTTCCTCGTCCCTTCTTTACCTTCTCCTTTCTCTCCCATTCCTCTTCCCTTTTCCCTTCCCCTCTCCTCTCTCCCTTTTTTCCATTCCCCTCTCCTTCTCCCCTCCTCTTTCCTCTCTCCTTCTCTCCCTTCCTCTTCCCTTTTTTTTCTCTGTCTCCTTCTCTCCCCTTCCTCTTCCCTTTTCCCTTCCCCTCTCCTTCTCCCCTTTCCTCTTCCCTTTTCTCTTCCTCTCTCGTTCTCTCCCCTTCCTATTCCCTTTTCTCTTCCTCTCTCCTTCTCTCCCCTTCCTCTTCCCTTTTCCTTTCCCCTCTCCT
>NW_020868793.1:194863-197363 GCF_003789085.1 Penaeus vannamei
AGAGAGAGAGAGAGAGAGAGAGCAATTAGATAGATTAGGATAGATAGATAGATTAGATAGATATAGAGAGAGAAGAGAGAGATGACGAGAGACACGACGAGAGAGAGAGAGGAGAGAGAGACGAGAGAAGGAGAGAGAAAGAAAGAAAGAGAGGAGCAAAGCACGGGAGAGAGAGACAAGAGAGAGAGAGCAGGAGTCAGCGAGAGAGAGAGAAGAGAGAGAGCAGAGACGAAGAGAGAGAGAGAGAGAGAGAGAGAGAGAGAGAGAGGAGCAGAGGAATGCAGTGTGTGAGAGAGAGAGAGAAGAGGCAGAGAAAGAGAGAGACGCAAGAGAGAGAGAGAGAGAGAGAGACGGAAGAGAGACGAGAGAGGAGAGAGAGAGAGAGACGACGGAGAGAGAAAGACACAGAAGAAAGACGAACGCAAAGAGAGAGAGAGACGAGAGAGAAGAGAGACGAGACGAGAGAGAGACGAGACGAGAGAGAAGAGAAGACGACGAGAGAGAGGAGACGACGAGACGAGGCAGAGACAGAATGTGGATGTGAGAGATGAGACGAGAGACGAGAGAGCAGAGGAGAGAGAGAGACTCCGGCAGAGAGACGAGAGAGACGAGCACTGAGAGAGAGAGAACGAGAGATCAGAGACGAGAGAGAGAGAGAAGAAAGAGAGAGAAGAGAAGAGAGAACAAGAGAGAGAGAGAGAGAAAGAGAATAGATAGCATACATAGATAGATAGATAGATAGATAGATAGAGAAGAGAGAGAGAGAATAGAGAAAGAAAATGAAAAAAAAGAAAAAGACGCTAAAAAGAACAATGAAGAAAGAACAGTAGTAGTAGTAGTAGTAGTAGTAGTAGTAGTAGTAGTAGTAGTAGTAGTAGAAGAAGAAGAAGGCGAAAAGAAGAGAAAGACACAGAGGCAAGAAAATCAAACACAGAGAGAATTCCGGAAGATTTTCCTGGTCGCCGAAAGAGATTGCTCAAGTCATTTCTTCTTCTTGTTATTAGTATCATTTATTTTTATCTATTCGTTTCGATAATTATCATGGTTATTACTATTTTTGCTTTTGGGTATATATGTATGATACTTGGTCGTATACTTATCTACCCTTTCTTTTTTTTCTTTTTATGTCTGTTTTTTTATTTTACTTATTGTGTTTATTATTAGGATTATCATTTTGATTTTTTTCTTAGGGTTATGATATTCTTCATTCATTCGGTTTATTTTTTCATTTAGATGTTTATTCTGCCTTCTGTTTACTTTGCAGTTCCTTTAGTAATTCACTTTGGTTTCTTTTATCTTATTATTTTTTCTTTTTTTATTTTCATTGCATTTTTCTGTTTATTATTATTATCATTATTATTATTACTATTATTATTATTCCACACATTCTTTTATTCATATAGCTTTCTAGATTTGTCTCTTTGCTTATGAGTATCTGTTTACGTATTGACATTCTCTCTCTCTCTCTTTATCTCTCTATATTTGTTTATTTTTCAGATCTATTATTTTCATTATCATTTTCATTATCATTATCATTACCATTATCATTATTATTGATGTTACAATTGTCATTATCATTATCATTATTATGATTATTTCTTTTAACTTTTCTGGTATAAATCTCTTATATCTGTTGTTGTCATCGCCATTCTCTACCTATATTTTTATACTTGGCTTTTTTATTATCATTTATGGAAATTTAGTAGCAATTGAATATTAAATTATGCAAATTTGATAGCCATTCGCCCTTATGATGTGCCAAATAAAAGGTTCAATATATATGGTCTTAAGAATGTGGACGAGATCCAGTTTCTCAGGAAAACAAAAAGGGATAAAATAAAATGCGAATTGGAAGAAAGGAAAAGACAACAGAAGATGGATAGATAGAGAGATAGAGAGAGAGAAAGAAAAAAAAGAGAGGGAGAGGAGGGAGAGAGGAGAAGAGAGAGTGAGGAGAAAGAGAAGAGAAAAGAGAAAGAGAAAGAGAGATTAGAGATTAGAGCGAGATAGATAGAGAGATAGAGGGAGCAGGGAAGGGAGAGGGAGCAAAGAGGAGAGGACGAGGGAATGAGGGAGACGAGAGAGAGAGAGGAGAGACGAGCGAGAGAGAGGAGAGAGAGAGAGAGAGAGAGAGAGAGAGAAGAGAGCAGAGAGAGGAGAGAGAGAGACGAGAAGGACCAGATAGATAGATAGATAGATAGCATAGAAGAGAGAGAGCACGAGAGGGAGAGAGCAGACGAGAGAGAGAGAGAGACGATCGAGAGAGGAGAACGAGAGAGAGAGAGAGAGGAGAGAAGAGACGACGGAGAGAGAGACGAGAGAGAGAGAAGAGAGAGGAGCGAGAGAGAGAGAAGAGAGAAGAGAGAGAGAGAGAGCGAGAGAAGCAGAGAGAGAGAGAAAGAGAAAAGAGAGAGAGAGCAAGAGCAGATACAATAGATTAGAAAGTGAGAGCAAATTACATCACCAGCTTAGGGTCATCTGGATTAGCAGGCTACAAGTG
>NW_020868793.1:207363-212363 GCF_003789085.1 Penaeus vannamei
CGACATTCTAAAACGTCAATTCAGCGACACACAGAGTAACGAGTAAAAGTTTCAGGAGACAGAAAATATTTAGTGCTCACTTTATCTGTACTTTTTTATTTTTCTCTTTAATTTTTTCGTATCTATCCATCTGTGTTATATGTATGACATTCACCGAACAATCAAAAAGTCTTGAGGGAGATCATTCTTATTTCGAATAAAATGACTTACAATGATAATGACAAAAAATAATCAGATACGGTATGATCACTTTATCTGTATTTTTTTCTTTTTCTCTTTAAAGTATTTTTTTTCGTATCTATCCATCTGTCATGTGTATGACATTCACCGAACAATAAAAAAGTCGAGGGAGATCATTCTTATTTCGAATAAAATGACTTACAATGATAATGATAAAGAAAGAAAGAAAGAAAGAAAGAAAGAAAGATCTGATACGGTATGATCAAGGACGTAATAACTATTTAACAATCACCGAAAGATAATATTTTTGCCCTAATCCGCGGACCTGATCCAGCTTTCATCACCGAAGCGAAATGACCTCGTCTCTTTCTACATTCTGAGCTGGAATTAAAAATGACCAGCACCCGGTTTCGCTCGTGTGCACCGGGATTCCCTGCTATTTTCTTGTTCCCTTTGATTCATGAAATGAAAACAGCTTGAGATTAATAAGATGAGATCACAGCATGGAATTAATAAAATGAAAACAGTTTGAGATTTATAAGATGAGAACACAGCATGAAAGTAATAAAATGAAAACATGAGATTAATAAGATGAAACACAGCATGGAATCAATAAAATGAAAACAGTTTGAGATTTATAAGATGAGAACACAGCATGAAATTAATAAAATGAAAACACAGCATTAGATTAATAAGATGACAACACAGCATGGAATTAATAAAATGAAAACACCATGAGATTAATAAGATGAGAACACAGCATGGAATAGATAAAATGAAAACACAGCATGAGATTTATAAGATGAAAACACAGCATGGAATTAACAAAATGAAAACTGTTTGAGATTTATAAGATGAGAAAGCATGAAATTAATAAGATGAAAACACCATGGGACTAATAAGATGATAACACAGCATGAAATTGATAAAATGAAAACACACCTTGAGATTAATAAGATGAGAACACACCATGAGTTTAATAAGATGAAAACACAGCATGATATTGATAAGATGAAAATACCATGAGATTAATAAGATGACAACACAGCATGAAATTAATAAAATGAAATCACAGCATCAGATTAATAAGATGACAACAGCATGAAATTAAAATTGAAAACACAACATGAGATTTATAAGATGAAAAAACACTATGATATTAAAAGAATGAAAACACCATGAGACTAATAAGATGAAAATACATCATGATATTAAAAAGATGAAAACGCAGCTGGTAATTCATAAGATGAAACCTCAGCATGAGATTAAAAAGATGAAAAAACGGCCACTACTTAATAAGCTACATCACAAATGAAAAAGGTGAAGTGAAAGAATAAAAAGTAAGAGGCAGTAATATCAATCTGATTGGCTGACATGATCATAAACATGGCGTACACCTTCGTGATCCACGAACCTAATCAATTCTCTCTTGATATTTCATAACTTCCGTGAATGATTGATTACATTTTGGAAGCAGCTTTCAGTCTGATATTCAGGTATTTGGTGAATAATATTTTGCTCTTTTTAAACATCTACTTACCGATATATGAAAGGGAGCGTGTAGTTTTTCCAATCTTTCTTTCAGTCTATCACTTTATGTATATCAAAACGTCTACTTGCCAATATGCAAATGCGTACTGACATATGCCGCCCCCCCCTTTCCTATGGCCAGAATAACGCCACTCAGCCCCGTTCTGTAGTCACACGCTAAACCGGAAACAGATAACAATAACCATATAAGACACATAGCCTCATAAAATACATAACCATATAAAACACGTAGCCACATAAGACACATAACCACATAAGACACATAGCCACCTATTACACATAACCACATAAAATAGCCACCTATTACACATAACCACATAAAACACATAGCCACGTGAAATACATAACCACATAATCCAGACTATTAACGAGATAACGTTGAGGCACGCTGTTTAGAGACAGCTGCACCCCCCCCCCCTCTTGTTAATGTTTACAGCCTTCCCTTGGCTTTCTCACACCGGGTGCGAGAGTCTTTTATTTACGACACGTTGGGCGGAATGTTATCGTTTTTTTCTTTTTTCTTCTTTTTTTTATTTGTTTATTTATTTTTTAAGACGCAAGAAATATCTTTGGTGTGTGTGTGTGTCCCCTTATCTGACTTGGTCCTTCTAAGCTAACACTTGGGTGGGACGTGGTGAAAGGGAGTGCACCTTGCAGATAACAATGCAGCATATCACAAGTCCAAGAGAGACCAGTCGTCTCCTACACAACCAAAGAAATTGGCTTCACTTGTAGCTTGGAGAGACACTCAGCAATCCTGGCGTGAACCGAGGAAGTCCAAGCGAGAGCACAAAAAAATTCCAACCGCGAAGGACCAACGTGTAGGACAGAGTTCAGGACCGAAGTGATTTTCCTTTCCAAATCCATGGTTACTTATACCCCAAAAGACACCCCCAGGCATGGCGGGAGAAGAAGGAAATATGCGAATGAAGTGCCCGAAGACGAACCCGATTTTTAGACAATCCAAAGGACCCGAAGAACAATGAAGAAGAAAAACATTCTATTTAACGGCCATCATCTCCTTCGGTGGTTATCGTGACACTTTGGAGACGTCGCCAAGGAGAAAGAGTGATAGAAAAAGATAAATGTGGGAAATGATACGGAGAAAATCGGAAAATACACAGTTGTAACAAAAACTGTGCATTTCGGCCGTAACATATTGACAATATGCAATTTAGGAAATAAGTAAATCTTTTTCATGGCGACTTCAACGCTATTCAAGTAGCGAGACCTGGTTAAAAATACGTCGATGGTTATAAATATAACAGTTCGCATTATCATACAGGCAGGGACTCATTCTTAGATGGTTGGACTTAACCGCTGACTCATAAAAAATGCCTGCCGGACTTAGCCGTAGGTGAAGAGAGAGAAGAGAGAGAGAGAGAGAGAGAGAGAGAGAGAGAGAGAGAGAGAGAGAGAGAGAGAGAGAGAGAGAGAGAGAGAGAGAGAGAGAGAGAGAGAGAGAGAGACTGGTGTGGCTTTGACCGAGGCTCTGAAAGGTGAAATCGCCCTTAGAGTCAGTAATAATGATGATAACAATACCAACAATAATGATAATGTACATGGAATGATAAGGATAATAACAATAATGATAATAACAATGATAATGACAATAATAAAAATAATAGTAACTATGATGGTGCTATAAGAATACCACCGCTACTGCTATAATTACCACTACTAATGATGACGACAGTAATGAAAACAATAAAAAAAGATAAATTACTACTATAATGAAAAAGAAAAAGAAAAACAACAATACTGCATTCACCGTGATACTTTTCCTCATTTCCGTTTCAATAATTCACCCTCCTGACACGTACATAATTTTTCATGGAAGGTCTCACTTACAAATCACTTCTGATCATCCTGATTAAACTGGTTCGGGTCTAATCGGATAGTATTAATGAGGTAGCGAAAGGGGGATGATGATAGAATTAATATGAGGTTTTGGAGATCTGTAAAATTCATTTGGGTAGATATGACTATTTTAGAATGGTTGTTTATATTGGAAGACAGTCTTTGTAATCATGATTGTGATATTTTTATGTACTGTTTTCTTTTGGATAAAAATCACGTAGGTTAGACTTTGTATTTGTTTTTCATTTTTCTCTCCTCTTCTCATCCTTCCTATCGTTATTTCACCCTCTTCATTATTTTCTCTCTAACCCATTTCCCGATCCTCCTTTCCCTTCTCTCTCTCCTCCTGCTCTCTCCCGTTCCTACTCCTCTCCTCCCTCTCCTACTCCTACTTTCCTACTTGCATTTACTCCATGTATGTGTACATATTCATATGATTCTCTCTCTCTCTTTCTCATTCTCTTTCTTTCTATACGCCTCGTCTCCCGTTCCTACTCCGTCTGTTCCCTCTCCCTCTTTCTCTACTTTCCTACTTGCATTTACTCCATGTATGTTCACATATTCATATAATTCTACTTCTCTCTCTTTCTCTCCATCTCTCTCTCTCTTTCTCTTTCTCTCTCTCTTTCTTTCTATACACCTCGTCTCACGGATAAAAATGTCAAAGTTCACATGTCACACTTCACGAAACTTGCTTGTCTCTCTCTCCCATATCCAGTAAAATTGCATGAGTAGTGTGAAGTACTTGGTGGATTATCATTATCTATCCACACATATGATGAAGATAGACAATTGATTGCGTTGTGTCATTACGGGTGCCATTTCTCCGGTTCAGTTGATGTAATTTGTTGAACAGTGATTTATATTTGTTCCGTATCGTCTTGAATTAAATTTATTTGAGAAATTAGAGTTCTGATTTAAATAACAGAAATGACATTCAGGGTACATACGACACCACTACAAGGAGATGATATTTAAGCAAAAATAAATGATGCCTTGCAGCTGTATTTTAGTCAGCTGAGTTGTATAATTGTAGTGTTTTTTGCACGTTCTATCTGGAGTAATACGGAAATAACTAATTATCATCTTTACTCAGAGTCTGCAGTGCAAATTGCCTGACATTTACAGTTAACATTGATTTTATGTGTACTGATATATTATAATACTTGTGACACTGCAAATGCAAGGATGGTTTATGTAACGTTGAAATAACTGCGTGACTATTGTTTTTCTATAGAAAATGAAAGCCTGTTGTTGTCTTTAGATTAAACGAGAGTCTTATGAAGGGGAGATAACGCCTCCGAGAAGTGTTCTTGTGTTATGTCTAATTAGTTAAATCATCTTCCGGATTTCAGATGTTCAGGGTTCTCCTCCTCCTCCTCTGTATAACATGTCTGACTTTCTTGTTT
>NW_020868793.1:223069-248069 GCF_003789085.1 Penaeus vannamei
TGTGTGTGTGTGTGTGTGTGTGTGTATTTATCTATCTATGTATGTAAATACATATATATATATATATACATACATATATATATTTATGTATATATATATAGATAGATAGCTAGATAGCCATATATATATATATATATATATATATATATATATATATATGGATAGATATATAGATAGATAGATAGATATATGTATATAAATGTGTGTATATATACGTGTGTGTGTGCGTAGTTGTGTGTTTTTAAAACCTATTATGCAAACATATTTATATATTTTGCTGTATGATATTTTACCTCCTCCGTAAGCCCCCCTTCTTTCCAATTCCAGTTGACTCTGAAATCTACCTCAGTTCTCCCTGTAATCTTGATCACCTTTACACCACTTACCTGCCCCGCCACGACATCGGATCTCAATTGTTCCTCGCGATTTACGAAAAACATGAAAACGAAAATCCTACTCAACCCAAATGCCATGGTAATTACTCTGATGGCGCAGCATTAGTTACGCCACCTAAGTTCCTATCAGTCTATGGGATAGGCCTACAGTCACTCAGACAAGGCGCGTTAAAGTCACTAATCGGCATCTTGAGGAGAAAGTTTGAGAGGTTGACGCAGCCACAGCACAGGTAGTGTCGACGCGGCGACCGGGGAGGGGAGACCTGTGCTTCCCCGTTTAATTTTTTGTCGTGAGGTGTCTGTGCTCTTGTGTTTCCGAACTCGCCATGTTTTTGTGGTGTAGACAATGCTAAGTGATGTCTCCTTATAGATTTACGAATTTATAGTGTGAAGTGAGACGAAAAAATAATAGCGAATATAGAAATTGCGGAGGAGTAAGAGTGAAATTTTTCGTGTCGGAGGAGAGAGGCGAGTGAACTCCAGAAGGTACGTCTGCCAGTGAAGGGATTTCGCCTTGGCTCTTTTTCTTTTACATTCTCTGGATAGCCAAATTATGCATTTTAATACCACAGCAACTTTGATATATGATAATGAAGAAATATTATAACAGGGCCTTTTCTGCTTTACAAGACATCGAGTCACCCTCAGCCCCGTCTCCAAACAGGTTTGGTGATACACCTTTAATCTCGCCAGCGCAATATGTTTCCTTACATTCTCTCTCTCGCACACCGACGCTGTAGGCTGAGCTCCTTCGTGAGTCGATGAAACCAAAGATGTATGTCAGTAGGTTGTCAAGTGCGTGAGAGACAGACGCCAGATGGGTTTTCTTGAGGAACCCGCTGGTGTTCTTGACAGACCAAGCCTGGCAGTGCCGCACATGTGTTAAGTGTTAGCTTCTGCCTCTGGGTGTTTTCTTTTCATTGGGGTTGACGGTGAGGGTTGAGGGTTGGGTGGGAAATTAGTACTGATCTTTAGACTAGAAATTCTTATTTTTGGCCTAACTTTATCTAATCTTTTAGGCCTTCGGATGAAGGCTTTAGGGCTTAAAACATTTTAAGAATCGAGACATCATAATGACACATTTTTCAAGTGACATATTTTCCTTACCAAGGTAACTTTTACGCAATGGTTTTATCTGAAGATATTTCTTTATCCATCTTTTCATATTGGTCTTGGGATAATAGCTAAAACCCGCAGGAAATTCCGGTGGGCTTGGGTTCGGAAAGGCTAACTTCCATTAGAATATTCTGTGAACTTTACCCTTTCCTCCGCATCTATATGGAATTGGTTCAGAGCGAAGGATTCCATCAGACGCTTTTTTCAATTGGAAGTTTGAAGAAGCAAGTGGCCATCTTGCGTTTGGTCCTGAGGCGGGTCTTTCATCGATTTGGAATAGGTCTTGGATTTTTTCTTTCGAGTTGACTTTACATTCTCTTTATCTAGTCCGACGTAAGTCACTGATTTTCAGAAATGAAATAGGAGGAGTAGGATGAAGAAGATAAGGAGCGGTAGAGCAGGAGGAAGAAGAAAAACAAGAATAAAAAGGAGCAGAATAAGCAGGGGATGAGGAGGAGGAGAGGGAGGAAGAAGAAGAAGAAGAGGAGGAGGGGGGGCATGCGAAATGAGAAGATAGAGAGGAAGGGAAGGAATGGGGAAAGAAAAAGAGGAAAAAGAGCAGGAGAAGGAAGAGGAGAGGAAGGAAATGTAAGATCTTGAGGAGGGCGATGTCAGTGGTGGAAGTAAAAGGGGAAATAAAAGCCATGGGCGAGGAAAAGGGAGAAAAATAAGAATCCTGAAAAGGGAGGTTGTTGCGAAGAGAGAGAGAGAGAGAGAGAGAGAGAGAGAGAGAGAGAGAAGGGGGAAGCGATTGATATAAATAAATGGATAGATAGNAGAGAGAGAGAGAGAGAGAGAGAGAGACGAAGAAAAGAGGAAGATTTACCCTGACGACGGCACTCTACACCGGGACCCAAATAAATACTTACACACATACATACCGACGTTCATGTACGTGTATAAAGCAGCGAAAAGAAAGGCAGGAAAGAGACCGATAAAAGAGAGGACCTAGCAACAGCCAACCAGCACCAAAAAGAAAGAAAAAAGAAAGAAAACGAGGAAGAGAAAATTCACTCGCACCAACGAACCAAATGCACTAATTTCCATATTCAAAAACTTACCATAGATAGTCTCCATCAGCGATCCTACATCCGGGTCCCGCTGCCGAGAGGAAAGGCCTAGACCGCTGGAAGACGAATCTACATAATATATGTTTTCTTCTTTGATATCTTTCTTTCCTTTGTCTTCTCTTTAGTTTCTTCTTCATTCTTCTTTCTTTTTTCTTTTCTTCCTTTCTTCCTTCTTCGTCTCCTTTTTCTTTTATTTTTCCTTATTTTTGGTTTATTTGCATATGTGGAGTGAATGGAAAAAACTAAAATCATTCTTTTTTTTACTAATTACATTCATTCATTCTTGTTTCTTTTTCATCTTTTTACCCTCCTCCAACTTCTTATTTTTCTTCTTTTTTATTTATTTGTATATGTCGAGGGAAGGACGAAGAACCGATGATGTTCCTTTTTTTCTATTTACATTCTTTTATTCATTCTTTCTTTTTTCCTCTTCCTTTCATCCTTCTTCGTCTCCTTCTCTTGTTTCTTGTCCAGAGAGAGAGAAGGAGTGGAAGAAGATTGGAGAAAGAGAAGAGAGGCCCGGGAGAGGAAGAGGGAGATATGCAGGTAGAGGAAGGGTAGGAAGGGTGAAAGCGAGAGAGAGAGAGAGAGAGAGAGAGAAAGAGAAAGAGAAAGAGAAAGAGAAAGAGAAAGGGAGAAGAGAAGAGAAGAGAAGAGAAGAGAAAAGCGAAAGGAGAGAGAAAGAAAGAAAGAGAGAGACAGACGGACAGACAGACAAAGAGAAAAGAGAGAAGAGATAAGAGAGAGACAGTCAGAGACAAACAGAAAAAGAGAGAAAAAATTACCCAGACGACAAGGCTCAACACCGAGTCCCTAATAAATACACACAGTTGTTCATGTACGTGTATTACGTGTATAAAGCAGCAATAAAATCTATAGATCCGTTACGACAGACGACTGACCCATCGCTCTTGGCTTAACGCAGACCGAGGTGGCGTCGCTGCGGTCTCTATAGGCTTAGAAAAGTGGGATGGAAGCCTATGCGGTTAAATGGGTTACGCGCCGTGGCCTGATGTCTCATTGTATGTATGTGTGCGACTGCGCGTGGTTTTAGGTGTGTATGTTTGTGTGTGTGTGTATGTGAGAGAGAGAGAGAGAGAGAGAGAGAAAGAGAAAGAGAAANGTGTGGTGTGTGTGTGTGTGTGTGTGTGTGGTGGTTGTGTGTGTGTGTGTGTGTGTGTGTGTGTGTGTGTGTGTGTGTGTGTGTGAGAGAGAGAGAGAGAGAGAGAGAGAAGAGAGAAGAGAGAGAGAGAGAGAGAGAGAGAGAGAGAGAGAGAGAAGAGAGAGAGAGAGAGAGAGAAGAAGGGAGTGAGAGAGGATGAGAGAGGATGAGGAAGAAGAGAGAAGAGAGATGAGAGAGAGAGAGAGAGAGAAGAGAGAGAGAGAGAGAGAGAGAAGACAGAGAGAGAGACAGAGAGAGAGAGAGAGACAGACAGACAGTGGGAGACAGAGAAAGACTAAAGAGAAAAATTAAGAAATAACAGATGACAAGAACACTATAGAATAGTAAATATAGCTAAACGAGAATAAGAAAATCAAGAATAGTTCAGCATATCCTGCCACACAAGCTCAGATAAACAGATGACTATTTCTCGTGAGTTGCTCAAGTGATATTTCTGTTCTTTCTTCGAATTATCAAGCAGCCGTATCTCTCTCTCTCTCTCTCTCTCTCTCTCTCTCTCTCTCTCTCTCTCTCTCTCTCTCTCTCTCTCTCTCTCTCTCTCTCTCTCTCTCTCTCTCTCTTCTTTCTTTCTTTCTCTTTCTCTCTCTCTCTCTCTCTCTCTCTCTCTCTCTCTCTCTCTCCTCTCTCTCTCTCTCTCTCTCTCTCTTAGTATCTATCCCTTCTTTACCATTGTCGCTAAAGCCATTGCCTAGATTTTTAGAAAAAGTAAAATGAAACAAAATTAAACCCTTATTTCGTCAGAGCTCGACACGACACGGGCAGAGCTGAACCCCGCGATAATAACACCTATGATACGAAGTTAATTAGAAGCTGCTTATCACTAACGTCAGGTTTTCTGGAACTTTATCTCTTATCTGATAAGGAAGAAAAGCTGTCGCCGCTACGTAACTGCACGATACGTAACAAGATATGAATTTCAGTTCCCCTTTATTCTCTGTCGGGGAGAGCGCGTGCGTGCTGGTTGGCAAGTACGTTTTGGGTCGAATACGATTTATTCATTTTCATTTCCCTTTTGCCGTTTGAGCCGTTGGGAGCTGGAGTGTGGTGTTCTGATGGCATATTTCTCTTATTTCTCTCCATTGATTTCTTTCTAGAAATGTAAGGCTCATTGTGTCACGAAGAAATGTATTAGTTTTCGCGCCTTTGGTTGATTGTCTTTGTGAGTGTCGTGGGTTTTTTCTCTCTCTTTATTGTGTCTCGGCGTGAGAATCGACTCAAGACGCTGCGAGCATTGGTTACGAGTGTGGCGGAGTGCAACGTGTCGTAACGTAATCTGCGGCGACGAGTTTTAGGGCCTGATACGAGATCGGCCGAGAAGAGCCTACGTGATCGTACGAGACGATGAGTGTGTGCGTTGCGAGCCGTGTGACCTTAGGTTGTAAAACGAGCGCTGGGCCGGGTCGTGGTGTGACCTTGTTTGGGGTGTTATTGCGCGATTGAAGTGGTTCAAGTCAGAGGTGTGGTTAGTCGTGATCCACAATGAAAGAAAATGCGAAAGCAGAATTGATTGTGAATATGCTGCATTTACATTATATATGCAATGTAAGTGAACACATGCACACAAACATACACGTGCGTGTGTGTGTGTGCCTACATACATAAGAAGAAACAGCATCTTTATAGCAGAAGATCCAAAGAAACAGAATTCTGTCAAGACTGATGTTCACAAACGAATAACGGAAGTTTTTTACCCATTGTATTTATTTCTGAACTAAACGATTCCAAACGTTTCGTAAGATAATTTCCAAAAACAAATCCGATTCTAAACAAAAACAAAACAAAACATGTATGTATATATATACACATCTTAAACTGTCACCAGTGCAACAGAGATTTCCATGCAATTGCAGAAACGCCTGATCGCTTTTGCAGCTGCGTCGATCTGTCATCTGTCCTTCGCCTCGTTAAGTAAGCGAACGAAGATTAACGACAACATGGACGAAAGATTCTGGGATGGCAGGCTTGCGCATGGGCGTTGACGGCCTTCACGCGCAGTTATTCACTTATCCTCGCTTCAGGGTGATATATATGCATTTTTTCCTCCTTTTCTTTGGATCTTCGTTTTTTATGGTTCATATACTAAGGATCTCCAGAGAGCAAAGAAGCGCGAGGAGAAGAGTACACATGATGACCCTCCGTTTTATTGCGCTTCTCGTTCTTTTTGTAAGGACACCTAAGGGCGACCCATACGCTCGCTCCATGATAATGCTTCCAGAAAATATTTAATTTTCCTTTGCAGCTGATGCGCCTTTAGGAATATACGCCAAAAAAGTAAATCACTGATATGAGAAAAATACCTAAGATCACAATATAACTAAAGCATTTTCATATTCGGTAAAACAGACAGCGATGAAACTCACGCCGAGAGAGACGCGAGAGTGAAATCATTCTCCCGGCTCAGCGTTTTTGCCAAGTGTCATAACGCTACTCCCCGACAAACGTTATTTTTACGGAAAGGTGAGTATCTGGTTCACCCTGGCGAGGAAAATGGGGATGGAGGATAGAGACAGCGAGAAGACGCGTGTGGAAGGTGATCTCATGCTTTTGGGGAGGAAGGGGGAGGGGAGGGGAGAGAGAAAGAGGAAGAAATAAAAATGATTTAGAAAATATGATTAGATGACCGGATACTGGGAACGAAATGGAAATGTAGAATGTATTTGAGCAGATAAAAAGCAACGTAGAATAAGTAGAAAGGAAGTATCACGATGATGATATATAGAAGAAAAAGAGAAGGCAATGAACGTCGATGAGAGATGTAGAAAACAGATGACGGAAGATAAACAAAGAAAGGATCATGATTACGATGAGATGGAGAAGATAAAGAAGAGGAGAATGGAAGGCAAGGAATGTTGATGAGCGCATGAAGAAAATAAGTGACAAAATAAAGAGAAGAAATATCGCGAGGTGGTGGAGAAAAAAGAAGAAAGAAGAGAAGGAACGCCGAGGAATGTAGATGAGCGGATGAAGATAACAAGGAGGGAAATAAGAAAGAAGGAATTATCACGATGATGAGGAAATGAAGAAAATGACCGAAGAAGAAGAGAAGGGAAGGCAGGGTGAGGCTCCGTGGCTGGGTGGAGCGGCGCCCCGTCCCTCTCCTGCAGGGCAATGTGCTTCGTAGAATTCCTTGTACGAGAGCCCTCCTCTTTATGCGTTTCCCCATTTCATCCTTCCTTCTACTCTATGCCTCTTCCTATGTCTACTCTCCGGCGGCGGCGGCGGCTCCCCCAAACGACCCAAAGGCCCGAACGGCTCGGCGGCGCGCGAGAGGACGTTCCGCTGTCCCGGGCGAGGGCGAGGGTCACAGGCGGCTGATGCTCCCACGGCGGACGACGCTGTTCCCAGCACGAATGAGTGCTCGCGGGCCTGGTGTTGCTGCTCTGCAGGCGTCGTTCTTTACGCAAGGATGGATGTGCAGCGTTTGTACAAAGAACGGCTGTAGAAAAAAGGGTTTTGCTGAGATTAATGCTTGCCGACCCCCCCCTCCTGCCACAGGCAAGGGGATTGACACTCTTAGCACGCCCCGCGGAGCGGGTCCCGCTCGCCCGTTGCCAGGGGAGGTCGGCCTCCAGCCGGATGTGGGGTCGTTCTCGAGGCGACGACAAATGGCGCCTCACGGCTCTTTAAGGGCAATGACATGGTCGCTTATGTTAATATATATATATAATATATATATATATATACTATATATATATATATATATATATATACATATACATATACATACATACATACACATATGTATATGTATATCTATCTATCTATCTATTATCTATCTATTATCTATCTATATATATATATACATACATACATACATACATACATACATATATATGTATATATATATATATATATATGTTATATATAGATAGATAGATAGATAGATATAGATACACACACACACACACACACACACACACACATACAATATATATATATATATATATATATATATATATATATATATATATATATATATATATAAACTCACACATGTGCACAGCGCTCTTGCTTTGATTAGGAGATTTGAAATTCAATATTCATTTTGCATGACCGCCAAGAGATCATTGTCCCGGGCAGAGGAGCGTCGCAGCGGGGGGGGGGGGGGCCTCACAGTACAGATACCCGGATGAGGCATTCATCCTTGCATTTTACTGATCAAAATCAGTAGAGAAAAAAAATAATGACAAGAAATCATAACAAAAAGACATAATCAGTCGAATAAAACAGAAGTAGACACTCACTGGTCTTGGTAAACGGCATTTCTTTCATTTCTCTTCATATTCCCTTTTCATTGCCCACTTCTTTATCTTTCGAACGCCGTTCCGACCCCCTCCCCCTCCCCTCGAATAAGGGAGGAAAGACCTCGCTGCCAAATGCCTCGTTGTTCACTCCCAAGCGCCGGTGACTCGCTGAATCCGAAGCAGTCTCATTTCCTGAACGACGGTGCGTGTATTCGTTGCCACTGCCATTCATGTTGCAAATTATTATGGGTGACCCGTCGTTTACTCTCGATCTCAGTCTGACGAAGCCTAAATACAAAACAAGATCACAAACTTCGGACGCCCACGCAACTTTCATTTTTTTTTCCTTTTTACCTTTTTATTGTGTGCTTCGTCTTACAAAGTCATTGTCCCTTGTTCTGTATTTCGTTCACACCTTCCCCGTTATGTCAGATTCCACATGTCCCAAGCCTGCATTCTGTGATATGGTTGGTCTGCCCCTCTGAACATTATGCAAGCATTTCGTTTGTCAGTTATCAGAGCGCTTAACGAAACTGATTGCTAGCTCGGTTATGATTTACTTTATAATACCTGATACTTAGTCTATACACGTTCAAATGTAAGGAGGAAAACGAGCTTTATTTTTAGTATCTATTTCTGTATGTAACTTACACAAGTGCATACATGTTCAGTACTTGCGAGTATGTGTATTACCAGTCCTGTACGCGCGCGCGCCTCAGATACCAGACAACTTTCTCATTTGGGAGTTTTGTAATGCCGCTGTAGATTCATTCCCGAGTTTATAGCTTTGTTTAACGCCGTAAGTGGGAAAGCCTTATTAGCTTCATTTGCACGCAGGAGGCATTCGGGCCAAGAGGATGAGATAATTAAGTAATATCAAAGTAATTTCGACCATGTTGTCACGATCAAGGAGGCAAGACGGTGCTTTAAAAGGCCGCCCGACAGAGCAAGAGAAGACGAAAGTTTTACAATTTCACCCGGAAAATCGACCATCCATGCCAGTGACCTACATTCCACGGTGGTCTCCCGCTGATCACCTGGGGTGGAGGGGGCACACCCCTCCCTTTCGGTTTCTTTCGGCCGAGGACCAGCTTGGATTGGGCTCATTGAGGAAGATATAAACGTTCCTTTGACCAGAAATGTCTCCGCATCGCATGAGACGACTCTAGATCTGCATCCGCACTTTATGTCGCAACAAAACTAGAAAACGGAGACTACAAAGAAAAATAAACCTTCGAAAACCCAATCGAAGTTCTTTCTGGAACGGCCGAGTGGGCTTTCCTTGACCGCCCGGGGCGGCGCGGAGGTACCCTAGAAATGCTCGGAAAATGAGGTTGTGAATGAAAGTGAGGAGAGCGCGGGGAGGGGAGGAGGAGTTGCCTAGCGGGTACATAAAATGAGATAGTTGGGGTATGATAATGCGATGCCTCGAATACTTGTTCCTTTACCGCCTCAGTGTTTCCTCTCTACTCTTCTGTTGCGCTTACTCGGATTTCCACCAAATGTTGTTTGCCAGCAGCCGCTGTCGCAACGCACGATGACAACTTCGCTCGTTTCGTTACACAAGGCCGGCTTAGCGGGCAGGTACGGAGCGAGCGCCCTCTGAGTCAGGTGCGCGAGGCGTCCGGTAATTCGAAGAGAGGATCGAGAATCCGGTTTGTCGGGACCGGATCCTATATGTCGATGACTTGTCTCCCTTTTCTTGTATTTCATCCGCGTTGCGAAACACTGCGAAGGGAATGAAAACAATGGGAAGGCGACTCGTGACTGCGATTTTCTGGCGGTGACTTCAACGCCGTAGGTAGCTATCCAAAAAGGAAGGATCTGCCCCATAGTAAGTGATTAGAATTAGCCTATCAAGCGCAATAAGTGACAATCATTACGTGGTAATTAAAACCGTAACTCGACTTTGTGCAAATGACACAAAAAGTAATGACAAAGGTCAACCTGGGATTCCTTGCATCGCATCCCCATTTGGGTGCTAATCCAACAAACATCCCTTTCCCTGTATAAAACTTGGGGGATCCCATTAGTACATGTCCATCTATACCATTCCCTTTTCTTTCTCCTTTCCTATTCATTTTAAGCTTCAATCGCCGCGGAATAACTTCGGTGCTCACTCAGCCAGCGGCGGTCGAGGGAGAGATCGTTCTCAGACTGAAAGTTGTTGCTGGGACCTGTTCCACGCCCCCCCCCCTCCCCTCCCCACGGGTCGCCCCTTTCCCTCTCCCTCCTTGCGCTTCCACCTGGGTCTTCCCTCTCCCTTTCCCCGGGCCTCCCCCACCTTCTTCTTCCCGTTCCCTTCCTTTCTTCCCTCATTACCTTCCGCTCCTACCTTGCTGAACAGCCTTCCCCGTCCCCATTTCCATACTCTTCCTTGCCGCGCACTTCTTTATGGGTGTCTCATTTCCTTTATCTTTTCGCCATGTTCTTGTTGCCAATCTCCTTACTTTCTCGTATGGCTGAAATGTTGCCTTTGGCCCAAGTAAAGGAAATGATCATATGGTTCTTAAAGTTAGGGTTGGCTTTTATGTGAAAATGTTGCGGTGCTAATACATAACAAAAAGTCCGTGACGAGACGAAAACGTACCAATTGCATAGAACGATATCAGGCAAAGAGACATATGTGTACCGTTTGGTATCAATTTCCATTAACAGAGGAAAGCTATTTTTATTCAATTTTACCTTCGGTTATTTTCTATTTCTCGTCTTCAAATGCATTAGCGGAATTTTGGACTTTATTGAGCATTTATTTCGATAAATGAACTGACTTATTTACCAACAGCGACTGAACATCTTTGATCAAATGAAATACAAGCGCTGTAATCAATTCAGTGGCGGAATATTTTGCTTTTAGCTTGGGTGCAATCAGTTGATGTTAATATAGGAAGTATTTCTTTTAACTGATATAATAGAAAATTTCCACTAATTCTATATATTGTTCAGCCGGTGCGTGACCGACTGGCTAGGAAAAAGGTAGTTGATAATGTCTTATTTACAGACTCTAAACCGGAGCCAGAACCCATATTTTCAGACAGTTGTCATGGCGGACTATAGTGCTCATCTGTTTGATATCTTGAAATAACTTACTGAATTTTGATCCGACAGTGATGTTAGATTATATTGAATATTCATTAATGATAAACTGACATTGCTATTCTGAAAAATAACAACGATGGCAACAATGAAAATACCAGTAGCCGGTATCAATTCTAATGAGACATTGTAATGAACACTGTGATATACGAATGAATTTTAACAGCGATAAGAGCGATAAGCATATTCACTGATAAAATAGCTACTCTTGTTATCGCCAGATCTCGCGACCAAGTGACCAGGGTAGGTCGATGGCATTTACGGGTCACGACAGGAAGATGGGGGGTCCAGGTTCAGGTAAAGCCCCCTCCCCCTCTTCCTCCCCCTCCCCCTCTCCACTCCCTTCGCTGGATCTCACGACTAACCTAATTTTACCATTAGATTCTTTTGTGTCAAATGAACAATTCATTGAAGGAACTTTTCACTTAGAGATGATAGTAAGGTGTATTCATCTCAAACTAAATTCAATAGTAAGGAAACAGAATTTCAATGTTTCGTTTTAGAAATAACCGTATATATGAAAATAAAATAATGTGCTTATCGTTGAAATGGCATCGAAACAATCATAACCGTATAATGAAAATAATAAAATCGTGTTCTTATTGTCGAAAAGGCTTCGAAACGAACACACATTTGTGAATTGCGCAGATCATGCGAACGGTTTCCAGAGAAGTCCTGATTCCTGACAAGTGTTGGGGAGGTGGTCAGCCTTGACGATGTGTTGCCATCAAGTGGTCAACACCGTTACTGACGCTCCTCACAAAAATCGGGAAACTTCACTCTACTGCCTTGGTATGATACCGGGTATTGCATAGATTCGTTCCCTTTTCACTAGCTCTTCCTTGGATTGGAAATATGTTCCAGGTTTTTTGCTTTTCATCGATCATTTTAAATAATTGTGCATATTTTCCAATATTTCGTACGTATCCGAACACAAGCAAATAGCGTAAAAGCTATCCGTGTGTGCACACACATTTATGTTTCCGTATGTGTTGTGAATATGTGTTTATATATTCAATTTAATCTCAGCCACCATTTCGATTAATAAATCGGCCGACATTTGCCCGCCGAAACGGTCGCGCGCGAGTCAACGCTGCCCCGCCCGGCTGACTCACTCAAACCCGACCTTCGAAGTCTCTCAAAAACCCAACAACAAACTTCAACAATGGTTCGAGACCTGACGTGTGACTTTTCTGTGTTCCGAGTTTTTCTGGCGAATTCTATTTAATTGCGTTAACGTGAAGGACTTTGTTGTGTTTGGTAATAAAAAGATGCCGGGCGTCGAAAGGGTTTTGTCCCGCGTGCGTGTCTAACCTTTCACGACGGCGCTGATGCAGCACACCACTCTTTCCTTGTCAACATTTCTTCCACTTTTTTTTCTCTTCTAAGGACAGGCTGTTTTGTTAGGTAGAAAAAGTAGTTTCTCCATGGGATATGCTGCGCATTCCATGAAGTCGCCACAAAAATATCTGTAATGATGTTCTTTCCCAGCACGTCACAGATTCCGAATTCCGCCACACACCCTTGCGGCGGTCGAACGGCCTTGCATAACCTTTTCCATTGTCTGGATCAACCGCAAAGTCCACAACAGTCAACCACTTCTCACCGAGTGTGCCCACGTCCACCCTATGTACCAAGCACCTGTTTGCATACGCGCTTTTGGAGTAATGAAAATGATAAATATAATATCTTTCTGTGCTGCATGTAGGTAGGAGAATCACACGATAAAACGAAATAGGAAGTCCATTTACGGAGAAAAAAGGGGAGACGCAGAAAGCCAGACGGGCAGACAGGGGAAAAAGAATATTTTAATTTTCTCTTGGGATGAAATTCGTAAGGAAATGGCATTTAGTGACGGCGCGGGGTATGAGGAAAGACCAGCAGGGGATCCGTCGACCGTGTATAAAAGCCTTAGAAGGAGGTGAATAGGAAATGGGAGGGAATGTCTCGAGGGTGAGTGCACGGAAACGCGTCGCCGTGTCTGACCAGGGTCGTCCCGCCTACGTCCTCCCCGTGGCTGCGTCGCTGCATCTGCTCTTTCACCTCATTGCTCTTCTTCGTTCTTTTCGCTTCTCTTTCTTTCGCTGTTAGCTTCGTTCGGCGGTTTCGCGTGTTTCCTCGCTCTTTTTCTCTTTCTACATAGCATCTTTATTTGGTACCACTTACTCTTCTTTTTTCTTCGGTTCCCTTTGTCGTCTGAAAAACTTCCATCGTTCTTGAAAACTTCGTCGATGAGAGAACAGCTCAGACAGGGCGGTATGTCCAGCATGTTGCAAACTCTACCTCGGCGAATAGCTGCAGGATATCACCGCCATAAAATGAAGGAGATTACCACAATAATCCCTGAGTTACGACCACGAGGATTTCTTCCAGTAATTACAGTAAAAGAAAAACAAGAACATAACAGCAAGGACATTGTCCATCGGCAAACCCTGCCCTATGTCCTCGTACAAGCTTTTCTGATGCTATCGAAATGACTTCACCCGGATCTAGTAGTACCCGAAGATGGTGAGGGGGCACCCAAGCCCACGCCCATCCTTGAGGCTACTAAGGCGTTGTGGGCGGTGGGTGTGGGGGAAGTCTCTTCGCCAAAGCCATACAGGACATGACTGAGAAAGAATTTACAAGTACACTTGCAAACATATGCGCTAGAACACGCCAACAGTAAGGTAAACCTAGATGAAACTAAATCGCCGGTGGCACAAATAAGCATTATGAAGTACAACAAACTGAAGCGTGGAAGGCCTTTGCAGCTGACTACCCTAGCGTCATGGCCCAACAGCGAAAGGGCGGCCGGACCTCGGCTATCTCGCGGGCGGAACACTCCCCTGCGGCTCCTTGGCTTGGCGCGGGCGGTGAGTCACTGCGCGACACAACACGCAGAGAGGACACCAATGGTGACAGGCGACTCTCTGCTCTTACTCTATTGCCCTGCGTGTGGCGGCAGCGCATTCCGAACGAAAGCGAATTTTTCTGTGATTTTCTTGAGATTTTCTGCAGTTATGATGTGCTATTGTGTATATTTGATCACCGATGAAGGAACGGATGCCAGTTAGTGATTGCTGACAAAAACGCACAGGTACTTGCGATTAGGTCAAGGTTGCCGTCATGAAGGTGGCTCTTACCCAAGCCTGACGGAGGGAGGAGGGAGGGCGCAGAGCTGTCATGCATCGCTGTCAAAGTTGCATGACGTTTCACTCTCACTAACGGCATACTGAAGTACGAAAAGTGGCAATACAGTATGGTTGGTAGCAATATTAAACGCAAAGGAATATATGCAAGGAAATGAATAGGAAGAAAGAGACATCTAATAATAATGAAAAAAAAATATACGGTATATACTTTTATAATTTTATGTTAGAACGCGTAGCTCGATTGAGCGTGCAGTTGACAACTATTGCGCTCACTTAAAATTCTAAAATAACTTCCTTTACATTCACATTATGTTTTGCTGCGTCTTCAAGAATTTTAATGGATAGAAAACAAACACAATGACATTTCTTTCCGTTGTTACTGCTATTATCATTTTCACCATTATTGTTATTAACCTCGTTCTCATTTTCTCTCGATATTCACTATATAACCGCATTTAACTTTCTCGGTGAACAACTTTCCAGATTCGTTTTCGGTGTGTTTTTCGGAACTTCCCTGCGGTTACAGTGTATGGAGTAGCAACCGCATATCTGTATGGCAGTGAAAGTTCGTGGTGTCTTGTGAACTCGGAAAAGGATCTTGTTTATGTAAATTCTTCCTTTTTTATTGTCCGTTTTCGTGATTTCCTTTGCCTTTCACTTTTTTTTAATTTTATTATTGTTTTGATCTTGTGTTTTTTTTCTCACTCGTGTTTTTTGCTGTCTGTCCGTATGCTCCTCTCTCTCTCCCTCTTTCTTTCTCTTTTTCTTCCCTCCCCTCTTCTCCCTCCCTCCATTCCTCCCCTTCTCTTTTTCACTCTCTTTCTTTCTCTCCCTCTCCTCCACCCTCCCCCTCTCCCTCCCTCCCTCTCCCCGTCTCTCTCCAACCAGCATCTCTCCTTCCCCCTCTCCCCCACCCCCGTCTCTCTCCAACCAGCATCTCTCCTTCCCCCTCTCCCCACCCCCGTCTCTCTCCAACCAGCATCTCTCCCCGGCCTAACCCCCCTCCTCCCTTCAGAATGCCGCCCCCCACGGCATATGAACGTGCCCATGATGGAGGGAGCGACGTCGAGCTCTCCGACGATGAGAACATGCCATCAATCAGGATATCTACGGCGGGAGGTAAGGATAATGATGGAGGAATTCCTCTTTTAGGTTAAGGATAAGGATAACATTTTTTGTAGGATGGCGAAGGGATGTCTGGATAAGGATTTTTTTTACCTTATTTTTTGCGGGGTGGGGGGTGGGGGTGGGGGTAATGGAGGGTGTGAGGTTTTAGGATAGGATATATATTTAGATTTTTTTTAGATATTTTTTGGATTTTAGAGTAGGATTTTTGTAAGGATAATTGAGGATTTAGAATAAATTGTCTTTTAGTTTAGTGGAGGTATAATATATATATATATATATATATATATATATATATATATATATATATATATGTATGTATATGTATGTGTGTGTTAGTGTATATATATAATATATATATATATATATATATAATATATATATATATATATATATGTGTGTGTGTGTGTGTGTGTGTGTGTGTGTGTGTGTGTGTGTGTGTGTGTGTGTGTAAAGATAATGAACAAATATTATTTTCTACTCTCTTTTATGATTCAAGGGTTATTAATTGATTTAGGACAAGGGTATACATTTCCCTTTTTATTTCATGATTCATTGATTGATTTGATATACTTCTTTGGAAAGCTTGCAGAAGAAACCGTGACAGGATTCGTAAGAATTCTCACAAGAAGATAAAGATTAATAAAAAAAAAATCATAGGAATATTAGGATATTTCTTGCGCTTTGATTTTGGTTCTGCCGATTTCTAATATTTTGTTGTATTTTTGTGCGAGATGAACCGTGGCCAAATTCCGTAAAGATCGATGGAGGATTTCACCCGAACGATATTTTTTGGATTTTTGAAACACTCTAAGTCTTTTCTTAATTGTTATTCATTATGGTGTTATGATTTTAGTTTTTATTTGATATTTTGATTAGATCTTTAAGAAATGAAAAACAAATATAGAGAATAGAAATCTGACAGGCAAGTGAATATGTGACTCATATAGCTGTAAAAAATAGATTAACAATACTGGATTTTACCTAATTTCCACTTTCGAATGGCTGACCACATCTCTTAGGGCTATTTAGGTCAAATTCATCTCCTCGTCAAAGGCACTTCTAACAGTGACCAATATTCCACGGTCGAATGACAGTGAAATCTCGGTTATAGGACTTTCGCGAGAGTTGTGGGCGGAGCGAGCCGAAGCTTCTGCTATTTTTGCATATATTTGCTGTAAATATTTTTGCTGTTTGGTCCGTATTTTGCTTATACGATCAACGTTTTTTTTAAATATCGGTATTTTCCTTATATCCGTAACGGGCATTTGTTTACATTTGCTTCGGTTTAAAAATAGCTTTACTTTGTAATATAAGCAGTTATTTATTATTTCCGGGAGGTTTCTGTTTTTTGGTATTTTTTCATGCGGAAGGGTGGGTGAATAAACACAAACAAACTTCATGACCTACAAGTATTTTTAAATTACGTAGACAATAAAAAGTCCTCTTATTTGAACAAGGAGATCGTCTGTAAAATGAAAAATAATATATACTCACGCTCCCTTGATGTATTGTGAATTAATGACTGTAATAATGTCTCATATTCGAAAGAAAAATATGAAGGAATGGCCTTGGTGTAAAGAATGTAATTTTACCGTTAGCTTACAATCTCATTTTAATTTTTTGCATGTATTTCTTTTGAAATCTAGTGCGTTATATTTTTTTGCATTCGTATCCCTCTTTTCAAAACGTTTATCTTGTTGGCTTTATTCTTTCCCCTTTTTTTCTTGCTCTATGTCTGTTTAACGAGACATCGAGGCGGACTAATTAATAAAATACAAACACAGACAGATGTAGCGTGAGTAAACACAGAGACGAAGGTGACAGGCAGACAGAGAAGTAACAAGACAGACAAATAAACACAGATCAAAATAACAGACAGAAAAAGAAATATACCAATATATACCCACAGACAATCGGAAATGAAACAGACATCAATACACCCCAAGAAGATTAATGAAAAATGGATAAAGACAAACAGACATAAGTACTAACATAAAAACACGTTAACACAAAAAAATGAAATTGTTGGCCAATCAGACAGACAGGCAGACCCATACATTTAATAAAACACTTAAGTGCAGACTACCTGGCTACCCACACAAGGGACAAGAAACACTTAATGATTCACTCGCGCGAGGAAGGTCAGCTGGGTGTCCGCGTCATAAGGTCAACCTGCAGACAAAGGTCCGGGTCGCGGCACTTCCGGCGATGGCGGGGGGGGGGCAGTGGAGGAGGAAGGGGGGTAGGGAAAGAGAGAGATGAGAGTGAAGGAGAGTGAGATGGAGAGAGATGGGGATAGATTGAGTAAGAGAAAGGAAGAGATAGAGAAAGAGAGATGGTGAGATGAAGAGACAGAGGGGGAGATAGAGAAGAGAGACGGTGGAGAGACAGAGGGGGAGATGGAGAAGAGAGAGGGAAAGGTGGAGGAAGAGAGAGGGAGAGATGGAGAAAGAGAGAGGGTGAGATGCAGAGAGAAAATGTGTTAGAGAGAGAAGGGAAAGATTGAGAGAAAGAGGGAGACAAGGAGAGAGAGAGAGAGAGAGAGAGAGAGAGAGAGAGAGAGAGAGAGAGAGAGAGAGAGAGAGAGAGAGAGAGAGAGAGAGAGAGTCGGAGTAGCCTTGGTCCCTCGCCCAGCCAAGCACGATCCACCCAAAGTGCAGTTATCCAACCCTTCCCCCTTCTCCCTTCACTATCCCAGCCCCCTACTCTTATCTTCCTTTTGTATCTTTTTTCTCCTTCTCCCGCCCTTCCCCTTCCTTTTCTCCATTCCCTCTTTTTCCTCCTTCCCTCTAGTATCCCCTCCATTCTATTCCATTCTCCCTATATCTCCCCCCCATTCAATTTTTTTTTCTCTTCCTCTCTTTCATTTTCCCCTTCCTCTTTCGCTCCCCCCTCCCCTCCCTTTCCCTCTCCCTCGAACTACAATGGTTTTCCTCCATTTTTTGTATTCTTTATCGCTAACCTGATAATACTTACCGTCAGCATAAATAAATACCAACATACGTATTTCTTCTACGGTATCCAAGGCTGATATAATCATACATATTGATAGATAATAAAGTGGCAGATTTGGAGAGGGTATGTACGTTTTCTTATGCACACATGTTCACGTGATCAAGAATTCTGCGAAAACTGAAAACCCTGCGTGTGTTGAAAACTGGCATCGACTTCGGTTCACAGATAAGACAAAACGATTTTCCAAGCCGCCGATAAGATGCGGGTGATAAGATTTGTGTGTCAACGTCGATGATATATAATTCACAAATTATGATTCTTATAAAATCCACTCCGTCCGTGACGTCAATGATTTTGTGATCATGTAACGTGTATGATGTGGAAATGTGTCATGAGGAAACGTGATGGTGTGTGTCCATTGCAAAGGGAAAGTGAAAAGGGGTGTCGTGTAGGCCTACTCTCTACCATTCATTAGTTCAGATTAAGAACTAGCGCGAAATTAGCATAGAAAAAAGTGAGATCAGCTATGAACTATGAATTTTGTCCGTTCTTAACAGGTATTTGCAGCTCAGTGAATTCCGCCGTTATTATTACTAGGATTGGTAGTAGTAATAGTGGTGGTAGTATGCTAGTTATATAAGTAGCATTAGCAGTATTGTTGATATTTTTTTATTGTTATCATTATCATTGTTAATTGTTATTATCACAATTAAGATTGATATTATTATTACTATTATTATTATTATCAGTATTATTATCATTAGGGTAATAATGTCATAATTATTACTACTAACGTTATCATTATCATTAGCATTTATTGGTATCACTGTAACTACCGTAATTTGTTTAAGCAACTGTCTCGTGCTTTCATGCAAAGCCGTATGTGTAGAGGGATATCATAGACAAAAAAGATAAATTGATAAACATAGCGATCTTATTAATCATATTAATCTTCTAACCGGAGGTCGGGCTTCGAATGGCGCGGGGTGGCCTGTAGTCAATCGCAGTCTCTCTGTTTTTGTCCTTCATTCGCTCTATCCCCGTCTCTCTAAATGTCTCTGTCTGTTCTCCATCTGTCTATCGCTTTGTCTATCCTCTCTCTGTCCACTTTCTCTCTCTCTCTCTCTCTCTCTCTCTCTCTCTCTCTCTCTCTCTCTCTCCTCCTCTCTCTCTTCTCTCTCTCTCTCTCTCTCTCTCTCTCTCTTCCTCTTCTCTCAGAAGACCACCCTCTATCGACATCCATAAGTTTCATTTTTTTGCAATTCATCCATTGCCATTCTCTCGCGCTAACGCCCCTTTAAACTCATTCATGAATAGCATAATTACGAATGAGATGATTATACGTTAACTTACATAACAAGATGTAAAATCATTTTTAAAAATACACGACTGTATAATGAGATCATTTGGAAACACGTGTCCTTGGCAGCCGCACCCTCGTTTTAGGTAGACTGATGCTGAAAGTAAGTTCATTAAAGGCGATTAGGCATCTCGTCGGGTCTTTCCTGTAACCCTCTTTGGGTGAAGGTTAGAAATTAAGGTTATTGAGATGTTTGGGGTTTTCTTTTGCGGAAGGGGGGGGGGTAGGGTTTTCTGTTTGTTTCCTTTTCTGTGTGTGTGTGTATTTGCGTGTGTTTGTGTGCCTGTTTGACCGTTTGTGTGTCAACCACTGAACCATTTCGTATTTCTCCACCAACCGCTCCACCCTCCTTTTCCTTTTCCCTCCTGCCCCCTCCCACCCTCGCCCTTCCCCCTCGGCCCCGAACCGAACTTTCTCTCGACGCCACCCCGCCCGCCACCTTAATTGGCGGGGTCGTAACCAGGTGAATGAGTGATGGCGGGGGGGGGGGGGCGTTTAAAGTAGGCCTACATACCGGATGCGGCCTGCACTTGTCGGGGAGAAAGCCAGACGCATTACAGATGTCCGAATTCCTCGTTGTGGGAGCGTGGGTGCGTCGGCAAAGGCAAAGGAAGACATTACGCCGTTCCAGTTCACGCCAGATGTCTGTCACACAGCCCAGTCACGTGACGGTGTTTATCCCTGTGACGGCTACCGTTATAAATCTCGTTTTTTCGTCATTGTTTTCTTCATTTGTTTAAATACATATTGTGGGATGGCAATGATTACTTGATAATGAAAGTGATAAGATAATTTGAAAAATATTATCTGGAATTATGAATGTATCCTTGCATGCATGCATGTATAGATATGCATATATACATACACATACATAACAAATTAATTTACTTTATTCACTTTGCACATAGTTTTGTTCATGAAAATGAAGCGACTAGCTTACAGAACAAAGGTTTTATTAGGCTAAATTCTGCTCATGGCGATAAACTGATAAGGAATGTGTGGTGCATTAAGAGCACTTCAATGTCCCCGATAACGACTGGCTTCATTATCAGCTTTGCCCCAGTGGTATGTTATGCAAGCGACTGCAATGTTGTGTTTTTCCTTATTCATCTTTTTCATTTTCTCATCATACATCGTCGTTGACATCCTTTTCCTCTCCGTTATCCACTTCTTCCAGTCATCATCCATCGGGCGTCATCAACCTTTATCATTTGTCTTTCATCCACGTTAGTAGAACATGACACAAATACACTCTTCACACACGCACACATAAATGCACACCCCACTCATAACAACATACCTACACATACATACAAACGATGACTGCTTTTTTAATAATCTGAGTCATTTAACGCTACCTTTTCCCGCCAATAACCGAGATCTCGCAGAGGAAATCGTCACGCTGCTTTAGTACAGTCCTCTTTAAAAAGAAAACGGGAAGGTGACACTTACGGTTTGTTTTCTTCTCATAATTTCACGCCTTCTTTATCATTTCCGTTCTCTTAGTCAGTGTAAAGAAAGAGGAGAGAGAGAGAGAGAAGAGAAGAGAAGAGAGAGAGAAGAGAGAGAGAGAGAGAGAGAGAGAGAGAAGAGAGAGAGAGAGAGAGAGAGAGAGAGAGAGAGAGATAAAGACACATACACATACAAACAGAGAGGAAAGGGGAGGAAGGAAGGCATATGGAGGGGAGAGGGAGAAATAGGGAGAGGGCGAACAGACAGATAGGACAGATAGAGATTTATTTTTTTTTCAAGGTAATTTTCTGTGGAATCAGTTATGTGGCCACAAGCTTGAAGTGTTTATCTTGGTGCGTTTTATCATGCGAAGCGGGGAATACTTTTAATATGTGGCTGCTATTGTCTGCTTTTGTAGGCCATAAGATGGGGACAGGGAGGGGGGAGGGAGAGGAGTGGAGTGGAAAGATAAGAAGACGAAGAAGAGAGAGAGAGAGAGGAGAGAGAGAGAGAGAGAGAGAGAGAGAGAGAGAGAGAAGAGAGAGAGAGAGAGAGAGAGAGAGAGAGAGAGAAGATAGAGAGATAGAGGAGAGAGAGAGAGATAGAGAGAGAGAGAGAGAGCGAAGAGAGAAAGAGAGCGAGAGAAAGAGAGAAGAGAGAGAGAGAGAGAGAGAGGAGAGAGAGAGAGAGAGGAGAGAGAGAGAGAAGGGGAGAGAGAGAGAGAGAGAGAGAGGAGAAGAGAGAGAGAGAGAGAGAGAGAGAGAGAGAGAGAGAGGAGAGAGAGAGAGAGAGAAGAGAGAGAGAGAGAGAGAGAGAGAGAAGAGGGAGAAAGAGAGAGGGCGGGAGAAGGAGAGAGAGAGAGAGTGAGTGTCAACAAGCAAGAGCTATCACACTCAAAATGCCATGACCAAGCCACCAACTTTTTAAACAACCTAACTCGCAGCCTTATTCACCAGTCCCCAGCCACGCTTCGTCTCACCACGCATACAAAATCCAACGTCGAGCTAGGATGATAAGAAGATTATAGTGATAGCGATAAGAATGATAAGTGTAATAATAGTAGTAATAATAATGATGATGATGATGTTGATGGTAATGGTGATGAATGGTGACAATTAATAAAGCGTAAAATGAGATCGAACAGATGAATAAACCGCATTCTCCCTCTGTTGCAGCCGCCGCTCCGTGCAAGAGACCAAAGCATGGGACGTGTTCCGCACGACGCCCCCCGTCAACAGCTCCCTCTCGAAGACGGTCAGTATAGTTCCTCGAGTTCACACAGTGAAATGCCTCAAGGTGAGTGGGCTTTCGGCGCGGGAGGGCTGGGCTGCCTCGGCCAGAGAGCGAAGGCCGTCTGGTGAAAGGAAATGATTGTTTTGAAAGGGATTGTTGATTTTTTGTTTGCATATTTGGTACTATTAAGGCCTATCACACTATCACTTTTTCCGTCATTTTTTTCATTCCGAATGAACTCTCGTATTAAAACTTTCGAATTTCGAATTCATAGGAAATTTCCGAATGAATTTTCGTTTTGAAGATCGTCTGATCCATGTTAAACTAAGCATGGCACTGTCGAAGTGAGGTCCCGGAAATCACCACGAACATTCTCAATACACATTAACGTTATTTTAAAGAAATATGATGATGTATATTGTATATACGAATGTTCTTAAAATATTATCTTTCGTTTAACATTCACTATCCATCTAATTTATTAATAGAATTAGATCAAGACGGAAACGGCGTAACCGTTTCGTCTGGGAGGCGTTTCGTTTGCAAACGATACTTGCGGAGAGCCTCAATTCCAGACGGAAAAAGCAGAAATTGACGGAAAAAGCGATTGTGTGATAGTACCTTTAGGTACCGCATTTATTTTTTTTATTTATTATTGCTTATTATTATTTGTTGTTGTTTTATTATTATTATTATTGCATATGAATTCTTAGGTACTCGTATTTATTTCTCTGTTATTTTATTAATTTTAATGTTATTTGTGTATCATGAATCTGTTAGGTAATCACGGATTTAAAAAAAAGTGAATTGCTTAAAAGTTTGATTAAACGCCTTATATTGGCATATCTATCTTCGTTATCTATCTATGGTCTTGTTTTCGTACAAGGTGTTCACTACCTGCTCACATTTGAGTGGTGTTGACAGCCGGTGTGATCACGAAGGCGCTGGTGTTGCTCATGACGTCACAGTTGAAAAGTGCGAAGAAACTCCCGATTTGCAAGAGTGACCACCAGTTCAGTAAGTAAGGCCTACTCTTGCTGCGTCAAAAGGGTGTGGTAAATATTTCTGTGATTTCGATATGAAAAGAATGCTGTGTGCTTTTGGTTCTTTTGTGGATTTTTTTTTTTTGTTTTACTACGCATAAAAATATTGAGAGCGAAACCGAGGGAGAGGGAGAGAGAGAGAAGAGAGAAAGAATGAGAAAGACAGAAGCAGGCAGAGTCACAGTCAGAAACAGAATCAAAAAAAAGAGACAGACTAATAGATACTTACATAGACAGACCGATATGCAATCTACAACACGCAAAAAATAGTCATTGCGCAGATAATCAGTGGGAACCGAAGAGGGAGGACTAAGGATTGCGAGAGATTGCATGGAGCACTTTTCCCACACTCAGCAGGTCAGTCACTGGCTCCTCAGCAAAGCGTCACGAAACACAAGATGTATGTTGAGGAATTGGCAGCAGGAAGAAAGAGGCACAGGGAAAGGGGACAGGGGAAGAGGCTCGAAGAAAGGGCACAGGGAAAGAGGCTCAGGGAAAAGGGACAGGGGAAGAGGCTCGGAGAAAGGGCACAGGGAAAGAGGCTCGGGAAAAAGGGACAGGGAAAGAGGCTCGGGGAAAAGAGACAGGGAAGAGGCTCGGAGAAAGGGGACAGGGAAAAAGGTTCGGGGAAAAGGACAGGGAAAGAGGCACGGGACGGGGTGCAAGCGAGAAGGAAAAGCCTTNTCTCTCAACCTTTACCATCCACTTCCCACCCTCTCTCCACCTTTTACCAGTCACTTCCCCCTCTCTCCACTCTTTTACCAAGCCACTTCCACCCTCTCTCCACCTTTTTACAGCCACTTCCACCCTCTCTCCACATCAGTCTCTCCACCTTTTACCATCCACTCTCCTGCTCGTCCATCCACTTCCACCCGCACTCCAGATCAGTCTCGTCAGTGGGTTTTCACAGCCATCCTCTGTGACATCCTCTTTACCTTCAGTTCCCTCTATCCACCTTTTTTATCCACTCTCCTCCATCCACTTCCACCCATTCTCCACATCAGTCTCTCCACCTTTTACCATCCACTCTCCTGCTCGTCACCTTCCGCCACCTTTTACCATCCACTCAGCTCGCCATCTTCCACCCTTCAGTCTCTCCACCTTTTACCATCCACTTTGCTGCTCGTCCACCCACTTCCACCCTCTCTCCACATCAGTCTCTCCACCTCCCTCCACTCTCCTGCTCGTCCACCCACTTCCACCCTCTCTCCACATCAGTCTCTCCACCTTTTACCATCCACTTCCACCCTTCTCCACCTTTTACCAGCCACTTCCACCCTCTCTCCACCTTTTACATCCACTTCCCCCTCTCTCACATCAGTCTCTCTCCACCTTTTACCATCCTCTCTCTGCTCGTCATCACTTCCACCTTTTTTCACCCCTTCCACCTCTCACCACCTTTTACCATCCACTTCCACCCTCTCTCCACCTTTCACCAGCCACTTCCACCCTCTCTCCACCTTTATCAGCACTTCCACCCTCTCTCACCACCCAGCCCTTTTCCACCTCTCCCACCTTTTACCATCCACTTCCACCCTCTCTCCACCTTTTACCCACTTCCACCCTCTCTCACCTTTTACCAGCCACTTCC
>NW_020868793.1:278069-283505 GCF_003789085.1 Penaeus vannamei
ATTGGTGTCACATCTATTTCAGTAAATATAGTTTGTGCATTGTGGGTTTTTCTATCATGTATAAATATGTATATTTATATATATGTATATATTAGAGATATAGATATAGAAGTGCATAAATAAATACATATCTACCTATCTCTCTCTCTCTCTCTCTCTCTCTCTCTCTCTCTCTCTCTCTCTCTCTCTCTCTCTCTCTCTCTCTCTCTCTCTCTCTCTCTCTATATATATATATATATATATATATATATATATATATATATATATATGTGTGTGTGTGTGTGTGTGTGTGTGTGTGTGTGTGTGTGTGTGTGTGTGTGTGTATATACACAAACAAATATATGCATATATACACACACACGCACACATACATATATACATATGTGTGTATGTTTGTGTCTATGTATGTGTATATACGTATATATTTACATATGTGTTATGTTTGTATATATATATGGATATATAATATATATGTATACATGTGTATACACACACACACACACACCACACACACACACACACACACACACACACACACACACACACACACACACACACACACACACACACACCACACACATATATATATATATATATATATATATATAATATAATATGTGTACACACACTCACTCATATACATACATACATATTCATAAACTCCTAAGCAGCAGATCACGTTTTCCAAGGAAAATACTTCTCCTTCGAGAGATTGGAAATGAAACAGAGCGCGGATTACGTCAGCTCAAACACAGACACCCGCAGTCGTCGAGGAGGGGAGACACCCGTAAAAAGAAAGATGGAAAGAAAAGAAATGGCCAAGAAGAACAGCGGAACAAGAAGGCGAGAAGGAGACAACATAAGGAAGAAAGAGGATAGAAAGAAAAGAAATGGCCAAGAAGAACAGCGGAACAAGAAGGCGAGAAGGAGACACCCGTAAAAAGAAAGATGGAAAGAAAAGAAATGGCCAAGAAGAACAGCGGAACAAGAAGTCGAGAAGGAGACAACATAAGGAAGAAAAGGATAGAAAGAAAAGAAATGGCCAGAAGATCGAGCAACATAAGAAAGAAAGAAATGGCCAAGAAGAACAGCGGAACAAGAAGTCGAGAAGGAGACAACATAAGAAAGAAAAGAAGGCCAAGAAGATAGAAGGAGAAAGAAAAAAAGAAATGGCCAAGAAGAACAGCGGAACAAGAAGTCGAGAAGGAGAAACTAAGGAAGAAAGATGGAAAGAAAAGAAATGGCCAAGAAGAACAGCGGAACAAGAAGTCGAGAAGGAGACAACATAAGAAAGAAAGGATAGAAAGAAAAGAAATGGCCAAGAAGAACAGCGGAACAAGAAGTCGAGAAGGAGACAACATAAGGAAGAAAAAGGATAGAAAGAAAAAAATGGCCAAGAAGAACAGCGGAACAAGAAGTCGAGAAGGAGACAACATAAGGAAGAAAAAGGATAGAAAGAAAAGAAATGGCCAAGAAGAACAGCGGAACAAGAAGTCGAGAAGGAGACAACATAAGGAAGAAAAAAGAAAAAAAAGAAATGGCCAAGAAGAACAGCGGATCGAGAAGGAGAGGAAGAAAAGGATAGAAAGAAAAGAAATGGCCAAGAAGAACAGCGACAAGAAGTCGAGAAGGAGACAACATAAGGAAGAAAAGGATAGAAAGAAAAGAAATGGCCAAGAAGAACAGCGGAACAAGAAGTCGAGAAGGAGACAACATAAGGAAGAAAAGGATAGAAAGAAAAGAAATGGCCAAGAAGAACAGCGGAACAAGAAGTCGAGAAGGAGACAACATAAGGAAGAAGAAAAGGAAAGAAAGAAAAGAAATGGCCAAGAAGAACAGCGGAACAAGAAGTCGAGAAGGAGACAACATAAGGAAGAAAAGGATAGAAAGAAAAAAAATGGCCAAGAAGAACAGCGGAACAAGAAGTCGAGAAGGAGACAACATAAGGAAGAAAAGGATAGAAAGAAAAGAAATGGCCAAGAAGAACAGCGGAACAAGAAGTCGAGAAGGAGACAACATAAGGAAGAAAGAGGGAAAGAAAGAAAAGAAATGGCCAAGAAGAACAGCGGAACAAGAAGTCGAGAAGGAGACAACATAAGGAAGAAAAGGATAGAAAGAAAAGAAATGGCCAAGAAGAACAGCGGAACAAGAAGTCGAGAAGGAGACAACATAAGGAAGAAAAAGGATAGAAAAGAAAAGAAATGGCCAAGAAGAACAGCGGAACAAGAAAGTCGAGAAGGAGACACATAAGGAAGAAAAGGATAGAAAGAAAGAAATGGCAAGAAGAACAGAACAAGAAGTCGAGAAGGAGACAACATAAGGAAGAAAAGGAAAGAAAAAAAGAAATGGCCAAGAAGAACAGCGGAATAAGAAGTCGAGAAGGAGACACATAAGGAAGAAAAAGGATAAAAGAAAAGAAATGGCCAAGAAGAACAGCGGAACAAGAAGTCGAGAAGGAGACAACATAAGGAAGAAAAAGAAAGAAAGAAATGGCCAAAGAAAAAAGAAAGAAGGAGACAACATAGGAAGAAAAAGGATAGAAAGAAAAGAAATGGCCAAGAAGAACAGCGGAAAAGAAAGAAGGAGACAAAAGAAAAAAGGATAGAAAGAAAAGAAATGGCCAAGAAGAACAGCGGAAGAAGTCGAGAAGGAGACACATAAGGAAGAAAAAGGATAGAAAGAAAAGAAATGGCCAAGAAGAACAGCGGAACAAGAAGTCGAGAAGGAGACAACATAAGGAAGAAAAAGGATAGAAAGAAAAGAAATGGCCAAGAAGAACAGCGGAACAAGAAGTCGAGAAGGAGACAACATAAGAAGAAAAGGATAGAAAGAAAAGAAATGGCCAAGAAGAACAGCGGAACAAGAAGTCGAGAAGGAGACAACATAAGGAAGAAGGATAAGAAAGAAAAAATGGCCAAGAAGAACAGCGGAATAAGAAGTCGAGAAGGAGAGACAACATAAGGAAGAAAAAGGATAGAAAGAAAGAAATGGCCAAAGAAGAACAGCGGAATAAAGAAGTCGAGAAGGAGACAACATAAGGAAGAAAAAGGATAGAAAGAAAAGAAAATGGCCAAGAAGAACAGCGGAACAAGGAAGTCGAGAAGGAGACAACATAAGGAAGAAAAAGGATAGAAAGAAAAGAAATGGCCAAGAAGAACAGCGGAACAAGAAGGCGAGAAGGAGACAACATAAGGAAGAAAAGGATAGAAAGAAAAGAAATGGCCAAGAAGAACAGCGGAACAAGAAGTCGAGAAGGGAGACAACATAAGGAAAGAAAAAGGATAGAAAGAAAAGAAATGGCCAAGAAGAACAGCGGAACAAGAAGTCGAGAAGGAGACAACATAAGAAAGAAAAGGATAGAAAGAAAAGAAATGGCCAAGAAGAACAGCGGAACAAGAAGTCGAGAAGGAGACAACATAAGAAAGAAAAAAAGAAATGGCCAAGAAGAACAGCGGAACAAGAAGTCGAGAAGGAGACAGCATAAGGAAAGAAAAAAAGGATAGAAAAAAAAAAATGGCCAAGAAGAACAGCGGAACAAGAAGTCGAGAAGGAGACAACATAAGGAAAAAAAGATAGAAAGAAAAGAAATGGCGGAAGAAGAACAGCGGAACAAGAAGTCGAGAAGGAGACAACATAAGAAGAAGAAAAAGGCCAAGAAGAAAAGGGAACAAGAAGAAAGCAGCGGGAACAAGAAAGTCCGAACAACATAAGAAAGAAAGGGATAGAAAGAAAAAGAAATGCCAAGAAGAACAGCGAAACAAGAAGTCGAGAAGGAGACAACATAAGAAGAAAGAAAGAAAGAAAGAAAAGAAAATGGCCAAGAAGAAAAGCGGAACAAGAAGTCGAGAGGAGACAGGAGAAAAAGGATAGAAAAAAAGAAATGGCCAAGAAGAACAGCGGAACAAGAAGTCGAGAAGGACAACATAAGGAAGAAAAAGATGGAAAGAAAAAATGGCCAAGAAGAACAGCGGAACAAGAAGTCGAGGAGGAGACAACATAAGGAAGAAAAAGGATAGATAGAAAAAAAATGGCCAAGAACAGTGGAACAAGAAGTCGAGAAGGAGACAGCATAAGGAAGAAAAGGATAGAAAAGAAAAGAAATGGCCAAAGAACAGCGGAACAAGAAGTCGAGAAGGAGACAACATAAGGAAGAAAAAAGATGGAAAGAAAAGAAATGGCCAAGAAGAACAGCGGAACAAAAAAGTCGAGAAGGAGACAAATAAGGAGAAAGGAGAAAGATATAGAGAGAGCAAAGAAATATGGCCAAGAAACAGCGGAAAAGAAGTCAGAGAAGGAACACATAAGGGAAGAAAAGGATATGTGGAAAGCTTGTTAGTCGTACAGGAACTGTATCATTTCCATTATTATCATTTAGCATTACCTTTATTATCGTTATCATGATGAATGATGATAATTAGGTGTTTTAGTATCAGTATCTTTATTGCAAATATACTATATTTCAGTAGTGATAACTAATGTATACTAATATCATCTTAATGATAACTAACAAGAGCATTTTCTTGTCCATTTGCATTTTCACTAATCTATGTTATCACACTTTTCTTGATAAGTATAGTATCATTATCAAAACATTATCAATACTATAACATTGTTGTGATAATTATAGTTATGGCTACAACGCATCACCATTACAACAATTATCCAGATTAATAACATAAACTACCATCAATCAACATCAGCCCACAGAAGCACACAAAAATAGACCCATTTAACCATTTTCCTGTGTGTGCATGGCGTGTCTCTCCCCCCCCCCCCCACCGTCCCCTGTATGCATGTATTTGCGTGGGTATAATGAAGTCTAAAATGTATTTGCATTTCAACTCGACTGTCATAAAAGTCGTGGAAGTAAACAAGTCAGCCATCTCCTGAAAGCAGTGCCTCTCCCACCGGAAAGAGATGTAAAATCCCCGAAATAAAATAAGAGTGAGAATGTTTGAGTCACCCCTGTTGTGAACGAGTTTTGTTCCGTGTAAGAAGGGTATAAGGAGGGTTTTCGTTTTCTTTTTTTTTTCTTTCTTTTTCTTTCTCTTCTCTTTTTTTGATGTATCGTTGTACTTGTGATGTAGATTTATTTGGATTAGTTACGTTGTCGGAATATATATGGATAAGTAACTATTGTGTGTTTAAAAGATGCGTTTTAAAAGGCTATATGAAAAAATAATGCAATATATATGTTGGATGTTTTCGAATTCATAAATAAAATATATATTCTTTAAAGATAATGCACAGGTTATTAACCCCTCCATAAAAAAATCGTAGCGAATTTTCTCATTTTCGTACATGACAAAATGTGAAGCAACTATAAAGATCTGGTGTACATTAGAGTACAATCAGCAAATATACTTACTTTCGTTTTAAGAAGAAGAAGAAGACGAAAACTGAAAATTTATAAAAAAAAGAAAAGAAGACGTACAT
>NW_020868793.1:297570-310070 GCF_003789085.1 Penaeus vannamei
GGGAGAGAGGAGGAGGGAAGCAAGGAAGAGGAGGCAGGAAAGGAAGGTGGAGGGAAGTGAAGGAAAAGGGAGAGTTAGGGAGGAGGGGGGGGGAGAGAGAGGAGGAGAAGGAGGAGGGAGGAAGGAAGGTGGAAGGGAAAGAGAGAGAGGAAAGCAGGAGGTATAGAGAGAAGGCGTGGAGAAAGGAAGGTGGGAGAGAAGAGGGAGGGAGGAGAGGAGCGGGAGGGGATGGAAGGAGGGGAAGGTGGAGGAAGGAGGGAAGGAGGAAGAGAGTGAGGGATGGGAGGGAAGGTGGGAAGGAGGAGGAGAGAGGAAAGGAGAAAGGGGGAGGAATGTAAGGGAGGCAGTGAGGGAGGAAGGGAGGGAAAAGGAGGGAGGGAGGAAGAAAGGTGGGAGGGAAGGAGAGGAGAGACAAGGGAAGGTATGGGAGGGAGGGAAAGAGAGGAGGAGACAGAGGGAGGTATAGGAGGAGGGAAGGAAGGAAGGATAGATGGAATGGAAGGAAGGAGGGAGGGAAGGAATGGAGAGCGATAAATAGATGGAAAGATAAACAGACATTCACTGGCAGGCATTTAACGAGGGGGGGGGGGGGGGACCTGGAATAGACAGGGGGGACTGAGGGGGGGGGGGCAGAGACTTGAAGAGAGAAAGGGGGGGGGAGGAGGAGGAAAGGAGGAGGAGGGAAGGAGAAGGAGAAGCAGAGGGGAGAAGGAGGAGGAAGAAGAGGAGAGAGTAGGAGAGGAAGGAGGGAGGGAAGAAGAAAGAGAAAGAGAAGGGGAATGTAGGAGTAAAGGTGGAAGAGGAGTAGAAGTAGAAGGAGGAGTAAAGTTGGAGGAAGGGAAGGAGCAGAAAGAGGAGGAAGGAGAAAGAGAAAGGAAACTGAAGGAGGAGAAGTAGAGGAGAAGTAGGAGAAGGAGGAGAAGTTAGAAGTAGGAGGAAGGAGAAAGAGAAGGAGGAATTGAAGGAGGAGAAGTAGGAGAAGTAGGAGAAGGAGGATGAGTTGAAGCAGGAGGAAGGAGGAGGAGGAGGGCAGGAATAATGGAAAACAGCGGTTGTCTTCGGCTGTGATCTATCCCAAGCTTTATCAATGTTCCCAGACACTATAATTGGCGCGATGGAAAGCGACTACCGCACATGATCCACCTACATGATGTACGCACACACATTCACTCACAAAGGCGCACACATACACTCACACACACACACACATATATATATATATATGTGTGTGTTGTGTGTGTGTGTGTGGTGTGTGGTGTGTGTGTGTGTGTGTGTGTGTGTGTGTGTGGTGTGTGTGTGGGTGTGTGTGTGTGTGTGTGTTGAGTAAGTGGGTAGGTGGGTAGGTGGATAAGTAGGCGGGTAAACACACACACACACACACACAACACACACACACACACACACACACACCACACACACACACACACACACACACACATATATACATATATATATATATATGTGTGTGTTGTGTGTGTGTGTGTGTGTGTGTGTGTGTGTGTGTGTGTGTTGTGTGGTGTGTGTGTGTTGTGTTGCAGTATGAGACTCCGTGTGTGTGTGCTTGCGTGCATGTGTCAACATACATACACGCCCATTTGCCGACATTCTGTGTATTTTTTGCCTTTATGTGGATTTACGAACATAAAAACATCTATATAAACTGTACATCTCAAAAAAAAAAAAAACAATAATAGTATAAAAATAGCGTTACCCAATCTGCCCCAAAATCAAATGATTAAGTAATTTACTTGTTTACTCTTTTTACTCCATTGTTGATTACAAGTTGTTTTTTTCCATGAGCAATTGTCCAAGAAGCCACATTCCCCAACACCAAATATGTGTCACTATCTTTTTTTTTCTTCTTTATTTATCTATGTATTCATTTGTAGATTTGTTAGTATCATTATCATTATTATCATTGTTTTATCATTATTATTGTTTTTTATTGTTATTATTACTATCTATTATTATTATATGTTTATCATTATTATTGTAATATTATATCATTGCTTATCATTATCATTGTTATTGTTATTATTACTATCATATTATCATTTATCTTTATCATAATAATTATCATTATCATCATCATCATTATTATCAGTAATATTTATTATCACTATCATTCTTATTACATCTTGCTGTTGGTATTATCATTATCATTATTAATAGCGTTATTGATATCGTTATTGTTATCATTATCAATATCATTTATTCCTATAATTATCAAGATATTAAGAATATGGAGGAGAAGTTTTTTTTTTTTTTTTTACGAAGGTATTTATGTAAATCAGTTTATGATAGATAAATAGGTAGATAGTCAGGTAGATTAATGACATAAAATATTTAGTCTTGTCATTTTTCTACTTAACTATTAATCAAAACACTTATGCATCGACTTATCTATTAACACATTCACAAATATCCAACCCACACTCAACACAAACAAACAACACAGATCACTATACACAATGCACACATATAAACCAACAGACATACCTCTTCCCCTACTCTTAGCCGGCCCCCAACCCCACCCAACCCACCAGTCCCCCCACCTTGACCCCTCCAAACCCCTCCCTAAACACTCCCCCCCTTAAGTCTAAAATACCTAGCCTATACCCTCTTCCACCCCAACTCACCACTTCCCCCTTCCCTAAACCCTAACCAACAGCACCCCAACTTCTCCTACCCCTCCCTAAACCCATTCCAACTCCACCCCCACCTAAACCCCCCAACTCCCTTCTTAAACCACTCCCCCCCAACCTAAATTACCCTCCATCCCCCCTCCCACTACCACACCCCCACCCTCCCTCTCCAACCCCCCACCCAAACAAAACCCCCAAACTCAAATCCCCCCCCCCAACCACCCCACCACCTCCCTCTCCACCCCCACCCTAAAACCCCCCCCCAACTCCAAATACCCTCCACCCCACCACCCACCCCCCACCCCTTAACCCCCCCCCCCCCCCCCCCCCAACTGTAAATACCCTCCACCCCCCCACCATCCCACCCTAACCTCCCCCTAAACAACCCCACCCCCTCCACACACCTCCACCCCACCCACCTCCCTCTCCCCACCCCACTACCCCACCACCCTCTCCACCCCACCTCCCTCTCCCCCCACCCCTCCACACACCCTCCCCCAACCCTCCCCTCCATTCTCCACCCCCACCCACCACCCTCTCCACCCCACCCCCCCCACACACCCCCACCCCCACCCCCTCCACACCAAATATTCTCTCTCCTCGAACAGCCTTTTCAATTTCTTGTCTCAAGAAAGTTGTCATTCTTCAAAAATAATTTCTTCGTCTCGTCTAAGTTGCAAATGAAACTTCCTTGCAAACCATCTATGATAATTGTCTATCAACTTGAAGGCCACCTGTTGATGCTAGCCATGCTTAGAGGTGCAGTTAAGGTGTGTTTGTTTGTTTGTTTGTTGTGGTATTTGGTATGTGTATGTGTTATTTTTTTCTGTTCTTGTTGTTGTTGTTGTTCTTCTTTTTTTCTTCTCTTCTTCTTTTCTTCTCCTTCTTCCTTCGTTCCTTCTTCTTTCTTCTTCTTCTTCTTTTTCTTCTTCTTCTTCTTTTCTTCTTCTTCTTTCTTCTTCTCTTCTTCTTGACGGTTTTTCGTTTTATGAGTCTTTTTTTTGGGGGGGGGAGGGTGAGGGGGAGGGCTGGAAAGGTGGGAGGAGGAAAGGTTATGCAGTTTCTCTCTCTCTCTCTCTCTCTCTCTTTCTCTCTTCCATCTATCTATCTATCTGTCTCTCTGTCTGTCTATCCGATCGATCTATCTATCTCCTTGTCTCTCTCCCCTATCTCTCTCTCTCTCGTTCTCTCGCCCCACCCCTTCTCTTTCCCTGTCTCTCCCTTCTCTCTCTCTCTTTCCCTTTCTCTCTCTCTCTCTCGTTTTCTTGCCTCCCCCCCTCTCTCTCTTTATCTCTCTCTCTCTCTCGCCCCTCGTCTTCCAATTCCTTTTCCTCGTTCTCCTATTTCCTTCTCCTTCTCATCCTCCTCATCATCATCTTTCTCCTCCTCCTCTCCTAATTCTCCTTCTTTTCCTCCTCCCTCTTCTTTTCCACCCCTTCCTGTTTCTTTTCCCCCTCCTCTTCTCCCTTCCCCTTCAACTTAACCTTTCACCTCCCATCTCCATCTTTATCGATACTCTTTCATAATTCCCCAAACCATCTCTCTCTCTCTCTCTCTCTCTCTCTCTCTCTCTCTCTCTCTCTCTCTCTCTCTCTCTCTCTCTCTCTCTCTCTCTCTCTCTCTCTCTTTCTCTCTTTCTCTCTTCTCTCTTTCTCTCTCTCTCTCTCTCTCTCTCTCTCTCCTCTCTCTCTCTCTCTCTCTCTCTCTCTCTCTCTCTCTCTCTCTCTCTCTCTCTCTCTCTCTCTCTTTTTCTCTCTCTTTCTCTCTTTCTCTCTCTTTCTCTTCTCTTTCCCTCTTCTTTTCACTTTTTCGTTCGTTTTATCTCCTCTCTCTTTTTTTTTTTTTTTTTTTTTTTTTTAGTTCTTAACAATTCTACTTTCCAACCCTCTTGCATTTATGCCCAAATATGGCACGAATGTATGAGTTTCTCGTTTAAAGCTTTTGTGTTTCGTTAATTCTCTCTCTCTCTCTCTCTCTCTCTCTCTCTCTCTCTCTCTCTCTCTCTCTCTCTCTCTCTCTCTCTCTCTCTCTCTCTCTCTCTCTGGTTTACTGTCTTCTTCTTTGTTTTATTTTTATTTTTTCTTTTATTTTTGCTAAGAAAAGAAATTTATCTATCTAGCTTTTTATCAATGTCATTATCATTATCAATATCACCATTATTATCATCATTATCATCACTGTTATCATCATCTTAGTCAGCATTATCATTATCATTATCATAATCATTATCATTATCATTGTCCTTATTGCCATCTTTATTATTATCATTATTATTATCTTTATTATCATTATCATTACCTTTTTTCATTATTTATTTTTATTATCATTATCATTCACCTTTATTATCATTATTGTTATTATGACTGCTACCATTAACAAATTGTTATCATTATCATTATCATATTACAATCATTATTACAACCAACTTCATTATCAGTTAACCGTCATTTTTACCGTCATCATCATCATCATTTGACTATTATGATAATAATACAACAATTACCATGATCATCATCATTATTACCTTGCAAGTCAATCTTAATCAATTAAAAAAAAAAAGTTAATTAGGACAGAGAGAAATTAGGCACAAAAAAACAGCAATTTTTTTCTCTCTCTCTTCTTCAAGAAGTGTGTGCTTGCAATACCCATGTTCATTTTGCAAAGAGAAAGTCCCCGAGCTTTCATGCTTGCTGGTAGCCTCAGGCACTTGATAATGACCCTCCTCCCCCCTCATGACCCCTCTCCCTTCCCCCCTCCCCCCCCCTTTCCCCCCCTTCCAGTATTCTCCTCTCTCCCTTCTCCCTTCTTAACCCCCTTCCCACTATTCTCCTCTCTCACCTTCCACTATTCTCCTCTCTCTCCCCTTCCGCTATTCCCCTCTCTCCACTTCTCCCTTCTCCTCTCCCCTCTTTTTCCCCCTACTTCCTTTCTTCCCCTTCTCTCCTCTCCCCCTTTCCCTCTTCAGGTTTTCCTCTTCCTCCCTTCTCCATTTCCCCCTACTTTCTTCCCTCCTTCTTCCTCCCCTCTCCTTCCTCCTCCTTCCCCCCTTCCTTCCCCTATCCTCCTAAACCTCCCCCTTTCTACCTCTCTCCCTTCTTCCTTTCCCCTACCCCTCCCTACTATCCCCTCTTCTCCCCCAACCTCCTTCACCCCTCAGCCCCCTCTCTTCTTCCTTCCCTTCCCCTCCCTCTCTCCCCTCTTCTCCCCCTACTCCTTCCCCCTTTCTCCCCCTCTCTTCTTCCTTCCCCTTCCTTCCTCCTTCCCCCCTGTCTTCCCCTTACCTCCTCCCCCTTCTCCCCCTCTCTTCCTCCTTCCCCTCTCCTTCCCTCCCCCCTACCACTTCTCCCCAAACCTCCTTCACCCCCTTTCTTCCCCCTCTCCCTCTCCCTCCTCCTCCCCTCCTCCTACCTCTTCACCCCTTTCTTCCCCCTATTTCCCCCTACCAGTGCCAGGGTAGACTCATTGCTTGCTTGCATTGTGCGACCCACTCTTGCCAAATTCCTTGAAGGCAATGTCACTTCTTCCTCCTTTTTGTAGGCTGTGGGAAAGTCACGTTATTTTCTGTGGTTGGGGAGGGGGGGGGAGGGGAGAGAAGAAGGGGAGGGGGGGGGAAGGGGGTTCTATGTGCAGTGTGGTGTGTGCGTAGTGTTGTACGTTTTGTGCTGAGTGTGTTCTTGTGATCTCTCTCTCTCTCTCATGTCTGCTGTCTGTCTGTTCTCTCTCTCTCTCTCTATCTCTCTCTCTCTTCTCTCTCGTTCTGTCTGTCTCTCTCTCTCTCTCTATTCTCTCTCTCCCTCTTCCTTTCAACCCCCCTTATACCTCTTTCTCCTCCTCCCTCTCTCCTCCCGTGCTTTCCATACCTCCCTCCCTCCCTCCTTCCCTTCTTCTCCCTCCCTCCCTTCCAACGCCTTCCTACTTACCTTCCCTCCCTCCTTCCTCTTTTCTACCTCCTTCTCTCCCTCTCTCCTCCCCTTCCCTTTTCTCTCCTTCTTCTTCTCTCCCTCCCTCTTTCCGTCTTTCCCTCCCTCCCTGTCTCTACTCCTCCTTCCTTCTCTCCCTCCCTCTTCTTCCATCCCTCCCTCATCTCCTCCCTCCCTCTTTCCCCTTTTCTTACATCCATCCCACCCTCTCTCCTCCCACCCTCCTTCCCTCCCTCCCACCCACCCTCCCATCCCTCCCTCCCTCCCTTCCCACCCACCCTCCCTTTTTTCTCTCACCCCCCCCCTCTCCCTCCTTCTCCTCTCCTCTCTCTCCCTTTTATCTCCCAGACAGCACCGCCGCACAGCTTAATTCTCCCATTGCCCAATATAGGGTTTTCTCATCCAACTTATGGACCACCCTGTTGCCTCTACAATTCACTCGTCTTAAGGAGGTGTTGTTCTTGGGTTATCATTCCCAAGGTAATTTTGGGATCTTCGGGGCGGTGTTTGAGATGGGTGTCTTCTTCTTCTTCTTTTTATTCTCCTTTCTCTTTCTTTTTTTTATCTTCTGTTTCTTCTACTTTTTCTTCTTTATTTTCTTTATTTTTTCTTCTTCTTCTTTTTCTTCTTTCCCTTCTACTCTTCTTTTTCTTCTTCTTCTGATTCTTTCTCTTTTTTTTTCTTCTTCCTCCTGCTTTTCTTCTTGTTCTTCTTCTTCCTCCTCCTATTTCGCTTTTCTTACTTCTCTCCTTCTTCTGATCTTCTCTTCTTTCTTATTCCTCCTCTGCTCTCCTTCTTCTTCTTTCCTTCTTTTCTTCTCCTTCTCCTCTACCGCTTTTCCTCTTTCTCTACTTTTCTTCTTTTCCCTCCTCTCCTCCTTTCTCCTTTCTCCTCCCCCTCCTCCCGCCCTTCCTCCTTCCTCTCTTTCCTTCTCCCCTTCCCCTCCCCTCTCCTCCATTTCCCCTCACCCCCTTCTCCTCCTCTCTCCTACCTCCCCATTCCCCCCCTTCCTCCTCTCTCCTCCCTCCCCCCCTCCTCCTCTCCTTGACTAATGTGAAAGCATCCCCACGCCCTTAGATTAAACCACGGCAGGAATGAGATGCACTTGGCTTTTGTACATAGAGTGGGCGGTGCTTTCGAGTGGGTGCCTTCCGTTCTGGTCCATTCATGTGGCACTATGTTGTATGTAGGTTATGTGAGACTCTGAGACAGATGTTTATTTGATGCACATACACTTAGTAGTCACAGGGGTAGATTGTGTATGGAGGATATTATACTTGTTATAATACAGGTACAAATGAAGGTGTACATGTATGTTAGATAAAAGGTATAAAAATATAAACCACACCACACAATAAAACACACCACATACACCACATATGCACACACCTTACACACAGGTTTTCGTCCTCACCCATTGGGCATTGTTAATATAACCAGTTCTAGTACATTACACACATATACATTACACACCACAAAAAAAAAACGTATTTCTTTTTCTCAAGCATATAGGACATCAACCTTTCCACTCCCTCCCCCCCCCACAACCTCACCCCCTACTAAAACACACCTTACTCACGGAGGACTACGACGTGTATAGTCAACGCAGTCTGGCATTTTTGGGTTATGAAATAAAGGTAGTAGAAGAGAAGGGGGGGAGGAGGGAGGAAGGAAGGGAAGTGGTTGGTGGAGGAGGGGAAAGGAGGAAGGAAGGGTGAGGAGGAGGAGGGGAAAGGGAGGAAAGGAGGGGGGAAGGAGGAAGGAGGGAAAGGAGGAAAGGAAAGGGAAGGAGGGAAAGAAGGAAGGAGAGGAAGAAGGAGGGGGAACGGAGGAAGGCGAGGAGGGGGAAGGAGAATGGGGAAGGAGAGGAGAGGAAAGAAGGAAGAGGAAAGGAGGAGGCGAAGAGAGGGAAAGAAGGAAGGAGGAAAGGGAGGAAACGGGGAGGAGGGGGGGAAAGGAGGAAAGGAGGGGTATCGGGCCAGATTTCTTATTCGGGCCCAATTACTTCTGCTCGTCATGCGAGGAGGCTCTCTCACGCCCTCAACTGCTGTGGGGAAAAACAGCTGTTGTGTCCTTCCATATGCTTCTGCTGAGGACGTCAACCTGCTTGTTCGGAGGAATGAAGAGGAAGAGTGAGTGTCCACTGCAGGTAGCAGAAGGAGTAGCAGGGAGGAGTAAGGGAGTGAGTAGAGGAGAGGAGGAGGAAGGAGGAGGAAGAGGGAGAAGGGAGGGAGGAGGGGAGAGAAGAAACATGGAGGATATAGGGAGGGGAAAGGAAAAGGGAAGGATGAGGAGGGAAGAGGTAAAAGGAAGAAAGAGTAGGAGGAAGATGGAAAAGGAAGAATGGGGAAGGAGGAGGAGGAGGCAAGGAGAAAGTAACAGCAGCAGGCATGCAGGCAGTAGCAGTGTAGCATAGGGTAAGTTAGTATGTAGTAGTGAAGTAGGAAAAAGAAGTAGGAGCAGCAGCAGCAGCAATAGTAGTAGTAATAGTAAGAGCCAGTAGTAGCAGCAGTAGTAGTAAAATAGTAAATATTAAAAGCAGCCGCAGCAGTATAATTATAAGTATTAGTAGTAGCAACGGCACTTGTGTGGGATTATGGAGGTGAAGAAAGTCAAGTAGATAGTAGTAGTGCAGCATAACAGTCATGATAGTATCTGCTATGTACTATACGTGTAGCCTTATTGTCATTAGAAGTATCAAATATCATCATGTCATTATTATTGCCTGTTTTTTATCAGTATAATGATAACTTCTCATCATTATGTTATCAATAGTATCTTTATTATCTATTGTTGTTGTTATTACTTTTTTATTATGATTATCATTTTGTAATCGATTTATTGATTATTATCATTATTATTTAGGGTATATTATTTCCTGTGACTTGGGTACTCATTATTTCATTATTATCTTTATTTTTCATCATTATCGTTATCATCATTATTGTTATCATTCATTATCATTATTGTTTCTTACAATTGTTAATATCATATCATTATCATTATCATTATCATTATTATCATTGTCATTGTTATCATTATCATTATCATCATCATTATCGTTATTATTGTTTTGATATCATTATTAACCATCATTATCATTACTATTATCACAAAGTAGTAATAGCAGCAGTAGTAGTAGTAGTGTTAGTACTAGTAGTAGTAGAAGGTACGTAGTTGTAGTAATAGAAGTAGCTTTAGTAGTAGAAGTTATAGTAGTAGAAGTAGTAGTAGCAGCAGTAGCAGTAGTAGTAGTTTAGTAAGTCGTAGTTAGTAAAAAAGTAGTAATAAAGATGGTAACAGAAGTAGTAAGTAGTAGTAGTACTAGTAGTAATAAAGAAGTTAATAGTAGTAGTAGTGGTAGTACAGAAGTAATAATATAGTAATAGTAGTAGAAGCGAAGTAAAGTTCAAAACTAACATTGCTGGATAAATTAACCACAACGCTTACAGCTACAATGTATGATCACACAGAAATGAAGCTGTCAAAGTACTTTATGGCATTTCCATCTCCCCATAGCACAACGTTTGGCCGGAAAATGTACTACTGCTGGTGTACAATTAAGCCGTCTACAGCACAACTTTTCGTCTGGTGAGAGAGACACACACACACACACACACACACACACACACCACACACACACACACACACACACACACACACACACACACACCACACATACACACACACACACCACACACATATATATATATATATATATATATATATATATATATATATAATTATATATATATATATATATATTTGTGTTGTTTGTGTGTTGTGTGTTGTGTGTGTGTATGTGTATTTCCTCTCCCCTCTTCCCTCCCTCTCCCTCTCCCTCTCTCCCTCTCCCTCTCCCTCTCCCTCTCCTCTCTCCCTCTCCCTCTCCCTCTCTCTCTCTCTCTCCCTTCCNTACAACTGCTTGTGTACAATTAGCCGTCTACGCACCTTTCATGCTGGTGAGAGAGAAAAACGCACCACACACAGCAGGGAGAGAGAGAGAGAGAGTGCAGGGGGGGGACGATGAATATATATATATATATAATATATATATATATATATATATATATAATATATATTATATATATATATATATATATATATAATATTATAAGTATGTATATAGTTTGTGTGTGGTGTGTGTGTGTGTGTGTGTGTGTGTGTGTGTGTATTTTCCTCCTCTCTCCTCTCGCTTCCCTCTCCTCTCCCTCTCCCTCTCCCTCTCCCTCTCCTCTCCCTCTCCTCTCCCATCTCCTTCGGGCCTCTCTCTCTCTCTCTCCCTTCCTCCCTCCTTCCCCTACTCTCTACTCCTCTCTCCTCCTCCCTTCCCTCCCTCTCAGCCTCTCTCCCTTCTAGCTCCCTCTCTTTCTCTCCTCTCCCCTCTCCTCTCTCTCTCTCCTTCTTCCTTCCTTCTTCCAATCTCTTCCTTCTTAATCTTGCCTTTTCCCTCCCTTCTCCGCTGCTAAAGATGACCTTTGACCTTTCCAGGAGTGGGATGGAGTTTAACGGATAATTAACGAGATATCACGTGATCATCAGGGTCCGTAAGTGGTTTCGGCGTAAGTGGATAGGGGCGTAAGTGGGTAGATTTTTGTGTAGGTGGATAGGGGCGTAAGTGGGTAGATTTTAGCGTAAGTGGATAGGGGCGTAAGTGGGTAGATTTTAGCGTAAGTGGATAGGGTGTAAGTGGATAGGGGCGTAAGTGGTTAGTTTAGAAGTGGATAGAATGTGTAAGTGATAGGCGCGTAAGTGGGTAGATTTTAGCGTAAGTGGATAGAAGTGTAAGTGGGTAGATTTTAGCGTAAGTGGATAGAAGTGTAAGTGATAGGAGCGTAAGTGGGTAGATTTTTAGTAAGTGGAAAGTGGGGGATAGGAGCGTAAGTGGGTAGATTTTAGTGAAGAAGAATAGGGGCGTAAGTGGGTAGATCTTAGGGTAAGTGGATAGGAACGTAAGTGGGTAGATTTTTAGCGTAGAAGGATAGGGGCGTAAGTGGGTGATTTTAGCGTAATGTGGATAGAGGCGTAAGTGGGTAGATTTTAGCGTAAGTGGATGGGAGCGTAAGTGGGTAGATTTTAGCGTAAGTGATTAAGAGAAGTGGTAGATAAGTGGGTAGATAGCGTAAGTGGATAGCGTAAGTAGCGTAGTAGGGGTAGAAGGATAGGAGCGTAAGTGGGTAAGATTTTAGCGTAAGTGGTTTAAGTGGATAGGTGTGTAGAGATCTTAGCGGAAGTAGAGTAAGTGGATAGGAAGCTGTAGAGCGTACGCGTCAGAGGCGTCAATGGTGGAGCGTCTGTTGGTGGATTTTTGTGTAAGTGGATAGGTAAGTGGATTTCAGCGTAGGTGGATAGGAGCGTCTATAGTGGAGTTTACCGTAAGTGGCTAGCGATCCGTTAGTAGATGTTCCAACGTCAGTAGGTGGAGTTAAGGTAAGTGGATAGGGGAGTAAGTGGATAGATTTTAGCGTAAGTGGATAGGAGCGTAATCGCAGTTCATCTACCTCATCCACACAAACCCCCACCCCATTCACCTCAACCCCCTTTACCCCCCCACCCAACCCACCTCAACCCACCTAACCCACTCAAAATATCCACCTCAACCCACTGAAACGCCACTCCCACCCAAACTTAACCACTCAATTTTAACCCACCTGCAACCACTTCAACCCACTCAACCCACTTTAATCCACCTTCAACCCACTTCAACCCACCTCAACCCACTTTAACCCACCTCAACCCACCTCAACCCACCTCAACCCCACTAACCCACCTTCAACCCACCCTCAACCCACTTTAACCCACCAGCCACCTCAACTACCACACCCACCTCAACCCACTTTAACCCACCCCCAAACCACCTCAACCCACCTCAACCCACACCCAGCCACCTCAACCCACTTTAACCCACCTCACCCCACTTTAACCCACTCAACCC
>NW_020868793.1:315070-317570 GCF_003789085.1 Penaeus vannamei
CATCTTCGTCTGTTCCCCCAAGACTCTTATCGAATTACTGCCCCTCTTTAGCGACCACCAAAGACCTACGAGGAGGTGGTCTTGGAGGCCTCTTTAGCGACCACCAAAGACCGACGAGGAGGTGGTCTTGGAGGCCTCTTTAGCGACCACCAAAGACCGACAAGCAGGTGGTCTTGGAGGCCTCTTTAGCGACCACCAAAGACCGACGAGCAGGTGGTCTTGGAGGCCTCTTTAGCGACCACCAAAGACCTACAAGGAGTGGTCTTGGAGGCCTCTTTAGCGACCACCAAACGACGAGAGGTGGTCTTGGAGGCCTCTTTAGCGACCACCAAAGACCTACGAGGAGGTGGTCTTGGAGGCCTCTTTGGTCTTGGAGGCCTCTTTAGCGACCACCAAAGACCGACGAGGAGGTGGTCTTGGAGGCCTCTTTAGCGACACCACAAGACCAAGGAGGTGGTCTTGGAGGCCTCTTTAGCGACCACCAAAGACCTACGAGGAGGTGGTCTTGGAGGCCTCTTTAGCGACCACCAAAGACCGACGAGGAGGTGGTCTTGGAGGCCTCTTTAGCGACCACCAAAGACCTACAAGGAGGTGGTCTTGGAGGCCTCTTTAGCGACCACCAAAGACCGACGAGGAGTGGTCTTTGGAGGCCTCTTTAGCGACCACCAAAGACCTGCAGGTGGTCTTGGAGGCCTCTTTAGCGACCACCAAAGACCGACGAGGAGGTGGTCTTGGAGGCCTCTTTAGCGACCACAAAGACCTAGAGGAGGTGGTCTTGGAGGCCTCTTTTAGCGACCACCAAAGACCGACGAGGAGGTGGTCTTGGAGGCCTCTTTAGCGACCACCAAAGACCGACGAGCAGGAGGCCTCTTTAGGTCTCGTGGTCTTGGAGGCCTCTTTAGCGACCACCAAAGACCGACAAGCAGGTGGTCTTGGAGGCCTCTTTAGCGACCACCAAAGACCGACGAGGAGGTGGTCTTGGAGGCCTCTTTAGCGACCACCAAAGACCAAAAGGAGGTGGTCTTGGAGGCCTCTTTAGCGACCACCAAAGACCGGAGGTGGTCTTGGAGGCCTCTTTAGCGACGACCTACGAGGAGGTGGTCTTGGAGGCCTCTTTAGCGACCACAAAGACCGACGAGGAGGTGGTCTTGGAGGCCTCTTTAGCGACCACCAAAGACGACGAGGAGGTGGTCTTGGAGGCCTCTTTAGCGACACCAAAGACCGACGAGCAGGTGGTCTTGGAGGCCTCTTTAGCGACCACCAAAGACCGACAAGGAGGTGGTCTTGGAGGCCTCTTTAGCGACCACCAAAGACCGACGAGGAGGTGGTCTTGGAGCCTCTTTAGCGACCACCAAAGACCGACGAGGAGGTGGTCTTGAGGCCTCTTTAGCGACCACCAAAGACCTACGAGGAGGTGGTCTTGGAGGCCTCTTTAGCGACCACCAAAGACCGACGAGCAGGTGGTCTTGGAGGCCTCTTTAGCGACCACCAAAGACCTACGAGGAGGTGGTCTGGAGGCCTCTTAGCGACCACCAAAGACCTACGAGGAGGTGGTCTTGGAGGCCTTTTAGCGACCACCAAAGACCTACGAGGAGGTGGTCTTGGAGGCCTCTTTAGCGACCACCAAAGACCGACGAGCAGGTGGTCTTGGAGGCCTCTTTAGCGACCACCAAAGACCTACGAGGAGGTGGTCTTGGAGGCCTCTTTAGCGACCACCAAAGACCGACGAGGAGGTGGTCTTGGAGGCCTCTTTTAGCGACCACCAAAAGACCGACGAGGAGGTGGTCTTGGAGGCCTCTTTAGCGACCACCAAAGACCGACGAGGAGGTGGTCTTGGAGGCCTCTTTAGCGACCACCAAAGACCGACGAGCAGGTGGTCTTGGAGGCCTCTTTAGCGACCACCAAAGACCGACGAGGAGGTGGTCTTGGAGGCCTCTTTAGCGACCACCAAAAGACCGACAAGCAGGTGTCTTGAGCCTCTTAGCGACCACCAAAACCTTGGAGGCCTCTTTAACCACCAAAAGACCGACAAGCAGGTGGTCTTGGAGGCCTCTTTAGCGACACCAAAGAACCGACAAGCAGGTGGTCTTGGAGGCCTCTTTACGACCACCAAAGACCGACCAGGTGGTCTTGGAGGCCTCTTTAGCGACCACCAAAGACCGACGAGGAGGTGGTCTTGGAGGCTCTTCAGCGACCACCAAAGACCGGACGAGGAGGTGGTCTTGGAGGCCTCTTTAGCGACCACCAAAGACCGACGAGGAGGTGGTCTTGGAGGCCAATCCTGCAACCAGGGAACATTGGGTCGATTTTTTTTTTAAGAGAGGGAGGGAGAGGGAGAGGGAGGAGGGAGGGAGGGAGGGAGCGAGAGGGAGGGAGAAGGGAAAGGGAGGGAGGGGAGAGGGAGGGAGGGAGGGAGAGGGAGAGGGAGGAGGGAAGGAGGGAGGGAGGGAGGGAGGGGGAGGGAGAGGGAGGGAGGGAGGGGGAGGGAGAGGGAGGGGGA
>NW_020868793.1:336523-339023 GCF_003789085.1 Penaeus vannamei
AAGGAGCGTGCGTTTAAACTGTTGTGTTCCGCGAAGTATTATGAGTACAGGAGCCTAATGGTGTACTTTGTTTACTGGTGATGGGGGGATGTTTCGTTCTTGGGAATGACTCTTTTTTCTGCGTCGCTCTCAGTTCTCTCGCATCGTCTCGCGTCTCGCTCTCGTTCTCATCGTCTTTCTCTCTCTTTCTTTCTTTTCTTGTCTTTGGTTTTCTTTCTTTCTCTCTCTGCCTCTCTCTTTTATTCTCTCTCTCGTGGTTACGACTCTCTCTCTCTCTCTCGTCTCTCTCTCTCTCTCTCTTGCTGTCCATTTACTTCATTTATTCCGTTTATGCATCTACTGTATTTGTCACAACTACATGACTTTTATACCGAGCTCTCTTTTGATGACTTTGCCTATCTACCTGTTTATGTATGTATTTATATCCATCTGACTAAAATGCATATCTGTGTATATATCAACGCTGTCCTGTCTGTTGATTTATCCGTATATATCTTTAACTTTATCTTTATCTAATCATATTGTCTTTCTGTTCATTCTTTCTGCCTATCCAACTAACTATATATGCCTTTTATATATATCTATATATATATATTATATATATATATATATATATATATATATATATATATATATATAATATATATATGTATGTATATTATCATATATATATAATATATATATATATATATATATATATATATATATATATATATATATAATATATATGTGTGTGTGTGTGTGTGTGTGTGTGTGTGTGTGTGTTGTGTGTGTGTGTGTGTGTGTGTTGTGGTGTGTGGTGTGTGTGTGTGTGTGTGTGTATGTATGTATATATAATATATATATATATATATATATATATATATATATATATATATTATATTAATATATATATTTGTACATATATATTATATAAAATTACCCATCATCTGTCTATCTACTCAATATATATCTAACCATCTATATATCTGTTTATCTGTCAGTCTTTCTATCTATCTCTGTGCCTGTCTGTCTGTTTGTCTGTCTGTCTATCTATCTATTGCTCGATCGGTCTACCTACTTGTCTATCTAGCAAATTATCTATATGTTTCCTTCTCTATGATTCTGTTCTCTTCTCTTTGTTTCTCTCCGTCAATTCGTACATCATTCCCCCTTCCTTCTCTCTCCTTATTTCCTCCTTTCCTCCCTCATTTCTCCCTCGTTTCTCCCTCTTTATTTCCATCTTTCTCTCATGTCTTTCTCTGTTCTTCCTTCTTTCTCCCTTCTTATAGTCTTCATTTCTCCCTCCTTGCTTCCTCCTTTCTCTCTACTTACTTTCTCCCTCCTTTCTTCTATCTCTCTCCTTTCTCTCGCTTTTTCCCTGATTTTCCCCCTCCTTTCTTCCTCTTTATTTCCTCTTTTGTCCCTCCTTTTTCTATCCTTTCTCCCTCCTTTCTCCCTATTCCCTCCCTTTTCCTTCCCTTCTCCCTTCTCCCCCTTCCACCCCTCTTCTTCCTCTCCTTTTTACTCCCTCCTTTTCCTCTCCTTTTCCCCTCCCCATCCCATCCCCTCCCACCCCTCCTCTTCCACCCCTCTCCTTTCCATCCTTCCCTTCCACCGATCTCGCTCCTCTTTACTTCCCTCCTTTCTCCTCCTTTTCCCCTCCTTACTTTCTCCCCTTTCTATCCTCTCCTTCCCCCTCCCTCTTCCACCTCTCTTTCTCTCCTCTTTACTTCCTCCTTTCTCCCTCCTCCTCTCTCTACTTCTTCCTCCCCTTCCTTCCCCTCCCAACCCCTCCCTTTCCACCCCTCTCCTTCCTTTCTCTTTACTCCCTCCTTATCCTCTCCTTACTTTCTTCCCCTCTCCATCCCTCCCACCCCTCCCCTTCCACCAATCGCATTCCTCTTTTCTTTACTTCCTTCTTTTGTCCCTCCTTCCCCTCCTCCCCACTCTCCCTCTCCAACCCCCCCTTCCAACCCTCTCTTTCCTTTCCTCTATACTTCCTTCCTTTCCCTCCATTTTCCCTCCTTCCCCTCCCTCTAACTCTCCCCCTTTCCACCTCCCCTTCTCTCCTCTTTACTCCCCTCCTTTCCCCAGCCTTACTTCCTTCCTCTTCCTTCCTCCTCCTTCCCTCCCATCCCTCCCTTTCCCACCCCTCTCCTTCATCTCCTCTTTACTTCCCTCCTTTCTCCCTCCTTCCCTCCCCCTCACTCTCCCCATTACACCCCTTTCCACCCCTCTTCTTCCACCCTTCTCCTTCCTCTCCTCTTTACTTCCCTCTTTCTCCCTCCTTTCTCCCTCCGTTTCCCCTCCTTACTTCCTTCCCATTCTTTTCCCCTCCCACCCCTCCCCTTCCACCCCTCTCATTCCACCCTTCTCTTCCTTTCCTCTTTACTTCCTTCCTTTTCCCTCCTTACTTCCTTCCCCTCCTTCCCCTCCCCTTCCACCCCTCTCCTTCCTCTTCTCTCCTCCCCTTTCGTCGTCGCGTTAGGGGAAATAAATGAAGTTTCTCGCAACGTGT
>NW_020868793.1:346523-349023 GCF_003789085.1 Penaeus vannamei
CTCTTCCTTCCTCACCCTTCTTATACCTCTCATTTCTTATACCTCTCCCTCTCTTCTCTATCCCTTCATCTCCCTTCTTATACATCTCCCTCTCTTCTCTTTCCCATCCTCTCCCTTCTTATACCTCTCACTCTCTTCCCTTCCTTTCTCCTTCTCTTTCTCTACCTCTCCCATCTTATACTTCTCCCTCTCTTCTCTTCTCTTCCCTTCTCTTTCTCTATCTCTCCCTTTTTATACTTCTCCCTCTCTTCTCTTCCCTTCCCTTCTCTTTCCTTTCATCTCCCTTCTGATACCTCTCCCTTCCCTTCTCTTTCCCATCCTCTCCCTTCTTATACCTCTCACTCTCTTCCCTTCCTTTCCCTTCTCTTTCTCTACTCTCCATCTTATACTCTCTCCTTCTGCTCCCGCCCTCTCTTCTCTTTCCTTCCATTTCTTTCTCTCCTCTCCCTTCTTATACCTCTCCCTCTCTTCTCCTCCCTTCCCGTTCCCTTCCTTCCTCACCCTTCTTATACCTCTCCTTTCTTATACCTCTCCCTCTCTTCTCTATCCCTTCCTCTCCCTTCTTATACTTCTCCCTCTTCTCCCTCTCTTCTCTTCTCTTTCTCTCCTCTCCCTTCTTATACCTCTCCCTCTCTACTCCCTTCCCTTCCCTTCTCTCTTCTCTATCCCTTCCTCTCCCTTCTTATACTTCTCCCTCTTCTCCCTCTCTTCTCTTCTCTGTACTCGAGTGATATCATATCCAGGACACAAGTGACAGATCGACTGACAGAAAGAAATTCATTCTAGAATCTTCATTATTTCAGCAGTTTCATGTCGCTGCGTTTTCGAATAAGTTCAGCAGATGAGATTTTCATAAACCATAATATTTTGAAAGGTTGTACTTACTCCTATCGTGGTTTTCTTGCTGAGAAGATGGGAGGAAGGGGAAAAGGGGAGAATAGATTGAAAGAGAGAGATGGATAGGAAGGAGGAAGAGAAAGAGGTAGATAGAGTGAAATGGAGAAGGAGGAGGGGTATCGTGGTTTTCTTGCAGAGAAGATGGGAGGAAAGGAAAAAGGAAAGAATAGATTGAAAGAGGGAGATGGATAGGAAGGAGGATGAGAAAGAGAGAGAGAGAGTGTGTGTGAAATGGAGGAGGAGGGGTATCGTGGTAAAAAAAATAGAATAGATTAAATGAGAGAAATGGATAGGAAGGAGGAAGAGAAAGAAAGAGAGAGAGTGAAATGGAAAGAGAGGAGGGGTACCGTGTTCTTTCAGAGAAGAGGGAGAAATGGAAAAGTGAGGAAATAGATTAAAATAGAAAGATGGATAGGAAGGAAGAAGAGAAAGAGAGAGGAGGGGTATCGTGGTGTTCTTTGGAAAAAGAGAAGAGGGAGGAATGGGAAAAGGAGAGAATAGATTAAAAGAGAGCGATGGATAGGAAGGAGGAAGAGAAAGAGGTAGATAGAGTGAAATGGAGAGAGGGGAGGGGTACCGTGTTCTCGCAGAGAAGATGAGAGAAATGGAAAAGAGAGAGAATAGACTAAAAAAGAGAGATGGAAAGGAAGGAGGAAGAGAAAGAGGTAGAAAGAGTGAAAGAGAGAGAAGGGGAAAAGAAGCGGATAGAATGAAAGCGATAAGAAAGATCGGGCGGGAGGGTGGAAGAGAAGGAGATAAAAGCAAAAAGACAGAAAATAAAGAAAAAGCAACAAGAAAGACATAGACAAACAGACAGAGTAAGGGGAGAGTAAAAGACAAAGTTACAGCTGTCGTGTGCATATATACCCACGACGTTGATTCTCAAACACCCTTTTCACTCACTCCCCTCCTCCTCCTTCTCCCTTCTCCCTCCCCTAATCCTTCTCCCTTCTCCCTCCCCTCCTCCTTCTCCTTCTCCCTCTCCCTCCCCTCCCTCCTCCTCCCTCCTCCTCCTCATTCTTCTCCTTCTCCCTCCCCTTCTCCCTTCTCCCTTCTCCCTCCCCTCCTCCTCCTCTTCTCCCTTACTCCCTTCTCCCTCCCCTCCCCTCCTCCTTCTCCCTTCTCCCCTCCCTCCCCTCCTCTCCCCTCTCCTCCCCTCCTTCCTCCTTCTCCCCTCCCCTCCTCCTCCCTTCTCCTTCTCCCTCCCTCCTCCTTCTCCTTCTCCCTCCCCTCCTCCTTCTCTCTTCTCCCCTCTCCCTCCCTCCTCCTCCTCCCTCCCGCTCCCTCCTCCTCTCCTTCCTCCCTCCTCCTCCCCTCCTCCTCCTCCTCCCCTTCTCCTTCTCCTTCTCCCTCCCCTCTCCTTCTCCTCTCCCCTCCTCCCTCCCCTCCTCCTTATCCCTTCTCCTCCCTCCTCCTCCTCCCTTCTCCCTCCCTCCTCCTCCTCCTCCTCCTCCTTCCTCCTTCTCCTTCTCCCTTCTCCTCCCCTCCTCCTTCTCCCTTCTCCTTCTCCTCCCTCCTCCTCCTCCTTATCCCTTCCCTCCCCTCCTCCTCCTCCCTTCTCCCTCCCCTCCTCCTTCTTCCTTCTCGCTCCCTCTCCTTCTCC
>NW_020868793.1:366523-384666 GCF_003789085.1 Penaeus vannamei
AGTGAAAAAAATGTTAATGAAATACTCTACTGTTACCATTATTATCATTATCAATACTATCATTGTTGTCGCTTTTGTATTAATCTATTACTACAACCGTCACCATTTTGATACAATAACCGGAATTATTACCAAATCATCATTTTCATTTCTTCACAATCACTCAAAAGTATCTTTATTGTAATCTTTATCATTATCATCATCACCATCGACAACAAAAACATCAAAATCAGAATCAGAATCAACATCATCATCATCACCAACATTATCATCATTACTACCACCATCATCATCATCATGATCATCATCATCATCAACAACAACAATAACAACAACAACATCAGTATCAGCATGATCATCCTTATTATCACCATCAATATAATTATTGCTACTGAATTTATCACCATTGCCATCACCACAAAAAAATAGTATATAGCACAAGGCACAAGCATTTTTTTTTTTTTTTTTTTTTTTATCATTGCCCTCTTTGCTACTACAGGTATTTTGAAGGTAAAGTTGGTCATCACACGCAGGTAAGAGGTAAGTCCAAATGAGGTGGCATTACCCCCACCCAAGAAAAAAATAGATAAATGAATGATATAATATAATGATAAAAATAATAATAATAATAATGATAATAATAATAATAATAATAATAATAATAATAATAATAATAATAATAATAATAATAATAATAATAATAATAATAATAATAATAATAATAACAATAATAAGTAAATAAATAAATCACATAGATAAATAAAATCAACGACCCTAACAAAAACAACAAAAACAACAACAAGACACCTAAACCAATAACATCAACAACAGAAATATCTTTAAAAAATAAAGAATAAACCAATAAAGAATAAATAATAAAAATAAATAAATAAAATAATAAAATAAACATAATAAATAATAATAATAAATAAATAATAATAAATAATAAGAATAAAGCAAACAGAAGACACTTCATTACTCTCTCACTGTTACGCGGCGCCGCTGACTGAGGTCACTTCCGGTGCTTCGGGAAATTCGTGTTCTTTCTCCGTGCTTATCAATGTTTCACAAAATCCCCTTCAAAGTTAGAAATTCTCTTAGTAGAAGTAAAAAAAAAATGGATATAATGCACAATTATCAATGTTTCACAAAATCCCCTTCAAAGTTAGAATTCTCTAGTAGAAGTAAAAAAAAAATGGATATATATCTTTGGCGACGCACAATTATCAATGTTTCACAAAATCCTCTTCAAAGTTAAAAATTCTCTTGGTAGAAGTAAAAAAAAAAAAAAAAAGATGGGCGACGCACGGAGGGGATGGGTGGGGGTGGGGCGGGGGGGGGGGGGGGAGGGGGGAGAGTTACGTGTGTTTGTTCATTATTCAAAGTTGACCAGTGAATGTTGGAAATTCTCGTACGTGCGTTTGAAGTTGAATGTTTGAAGTTTCTATTGATGGAGGTCAGAGGAAAGGGCAAAGGGTGTCATTAGTATTCATTTTGTTATCCTTATTATTCTTATCTTTCGTCTTTATCTTTATCAGATCCATTTTCATGATATTGATAGTGCTGGTAATATTTAAAATAGAAACCGAAGTGAAAAAATGATAATGGAATACAATGCTGTTATCATCATTATCATTATCAATACTATCATTGCTGTCGCTTTTGTCTTAATCTATTACTACAACCGTCACCAGTTTGATACAATAACCGGATTTATTACCAAATCATCATTTTCATTTCTTCACAATCACTCAAAAGTATCTTTATTGTAATCTTTATCATTATCATCATCACCATCGACAACAAAAACATCAAATTCAGACTCAGAATCAACATCATCATCATCATCACCAACATCATCATCATCATTACTACCACCACCATCATCATCATGATCATCATCATCAACAACAACAATAACAACAACAGCATCATCACCATCAGCATGATCATCCTTATTATCACCATCAATATCATTATTGCTGCTGATGTTATCACCATTACCATCACCACAAAGAATAGTATATAGCACAAGGCCACAACATTTTTTTTTTTTTTTTTTTTTTATCATTGCCCTCTTTGCTACAACAGGTATTTTGAAGGTAAAGTTGGTCATCACACGCAGGTAAGAGGTAAGTCCAAATGAGGTGGCATTACCCCCACCCAATAAAAAAAAAGATTAATAATAATAATGATAATGATAATAATTACAATAATGATAACAATGACAATTACAATAACGACAACAAGAACAACAACAATAATGATAATAATAATAATAATAATGAAAATAACAATAATAACTAAATAGATAAACAAATAATTACATAGATAAATAAAATCAACGACCCTTAAAAAAAAACAGCAACAACAACAACAACAACAAAGACACCTAAACCAATAACATCAACAACAGAAAGTATCTTTAAAAAGTAACAGAATAAACCAATAAAGAATAAAAAATAAAAATAAATAAATAAAATAATAAAATAAACATAATAAATAATAAGAATAAATAAATAATAATAAATAATAAAGAATAAAGCAAACAGAAGACACTTCATTCTCTCTCTCCCTGTTACGCGGCGCCGCTGACTGAGGTCACTTCCGGTGCTTCGGGAAAATCGTGTTGTTTCTCCGTGCTTATCAATGTTTCACAAAATCCTCTTCAAAGTTAGAAATTCTCTTAGTAGAAGTAAAAAAAAAAAATGGATATATATCTTTGGCGACGCACACACCGGGGGGTGGGGTGAGGTGGGGTGGGGGTGGGGTGGGGGGGGGGGTGGGGGGAGGGGAGAGTTACGTGTGTTTGTTCATTATTCAAAGTTGACCAGTGAATGTTGGAAATTCTCGTACGTGCGTTTGAAGTTGAATGTTTGAAGTTTCTATTGATGGAGGTCAGAGGAAAGGGCAAAGGGTGTCAAATATTATCATTATTATTCTTATCTTTCATTAGTATCATTACCATTTTCGTGATCATTTTTATCAAAATCATTATCATTATTATCGTTGCTGTATTATTATCACCATTATAGTTATTATTGTTATTATCATATTTCTATTATTGTTATCAATAATGGAATCATTACCAAATCATCATTTTCAATTCTTCACAGCCACTCAAAAGTATTTTTATTGTAATCATTATCATTATTATTATCACCATCAACAACATCATCATGATTATCATCATCACCAACAACATCAGCAGCATCAACAACATCATCGTCATCATCATCAACATCATCATTAATATCATCATCATCAACATCAACAACAACAATAACAACAACATCAGTATCTGTATGATCATCCTTATTATCACCATCATTATCATTATTGCTGCTGATGTTATCACCATTACCATTACCACAAAGAATAACATATACCACAAGGGCACATTTTTTTTTTTTTCTTTTTTTTAATAGCGAGCAGGTTTGGTGACAATGAAATGTCGATGGGAGGCAAATAATAATAATAATAATAATAATAATAATAATAATAATAATAATAATAATAATAATAATAATAATAATAATAATAATAATAATAATAATAATAATGATAATGATAATGATAATAATGATAATATAATAATAATAATAATATAATAATAATAATAATAATAATAATAATAATAATAATAAATAATAATAATAATAATGATAATAACAATAATGATAATAATAATAAAAAAAAACACCAAAATAAGACAAGCGTATCTCCTACCTTCCAAAGATCAGAAGCAAAGTTATGTATCAGTTCCAACCCTACCTGATTTTCCACTTTTTTTCCATATTCCTGGAAATAAATATCGTCGGGTCCGTTATTCAAGACAAAAAAAAAATTGCTATGGCCTAACAATAAAAATATATTAATATATTAACAATAAATATATTAACAAAAAAATATATTAACAGTAAAAATAAAAATAACAATAAAAAGGTATATATAGTTTCCATTACACGACACCCTAGTCCACTCGCCCGCCTCAAGAACACGCGCAAACACCTCTTTCGAGAGAACCTTTTTATATCATTTTGCATCTTAAGCAGTTATTTGATTCGAAGTCTGAAAGGGTAATCAATCCCCCTTTTATACGCGAGATGCAGAGATAATATATGGTAAAAAAAAAATGGAAGGAAGAGAGTCGAGAGAAGGGGGAAACCAAAGCGATTTCCTTTCCATTAACGAGCCAATCTCCTTTTTTTCCCTCTTCTTCTTTCTTTCTTTTCTTCTTCTTCCTCTTCTTCTTCTTCTCGTTCTTCAAAGCAAATTGCAATTACGTCTTCTATACCATTAGCCCGAGAAGAGATCTGTAAACACGGTTGGATGTGAGGATGGAGGAAGGATAGAGCTCTGTGGAGTGGCTCGAGTCTGCAGGGGCGCTGCTCTCGCTCTCTGTCTATCGGTCTGTCTGTTTATCTGTCTATCTATTGACTTGTGTTTTTATCTGCCTCTCCGTCTGTTTGTTTGTTTATTTCTGTGTCTATAGGTTTCTGTGCCTGTTGGTCTGCCTGTCTGTTTATCTCTCTATCTATCTATCTATCTACCTCACTATCCATATACTTATCCATCTGTCTGTCTGTCTCTCTCTCTTTCTATTTATCCATCTGTCTATCTAGTTAGCTGGCTAGCTAGCTATCTCTCTTTTTATCTATCTATCTATCTTTTTATCCATCTATCTTTCTCTCTCTTCCTCTCTCTCTCTCTCTATCTATGTATCTAACTAGCTAGCTAGGTAGCTATCTCTATATTTTAATCTATCTATCTATCTATATATGTGTGTGTATATACATACATATATATATACATATCTCTCTCTCTCTCTCTCTCTCTCTCTCTCTCTCTCTCTCTCTCTCTCTCTCTCTCTCTCTCTCTCTCTCTCTCTCTCTCTCTCTCTCTCTCTCTCCTTTTCCAATACATAAAACGAAAATGTCAACGCAAGCAATATCAAAGAAGCGACGGGAGGCATGGAAGTGAAGGAGGCGGGGGCGGGGGGGGGGGGGGAGCGGGGATAAAGAAAGAAAAAAAAAGAAGAAAAGAAAAATGGAATGAAAGAAGGAAATAAGTACCTGAAGAAGGAGGAGGAGAGAGAAGATCGAAGACCCATTTACATTTATATTACATTTTTTTTTTCTTATGATGTCCTGGGAGATTTAGGCCTGTGTGAATTTGTCCTTTATAGCTTTTTGTCTGTCTGTCTGTCTCTCTATCTATATCTATCTATCTATCTATATCTATTTATTTATATCTATCTATCTATATCTATCTATCTATCTATCTCTATCTATTTATCTCTATCTCTATCTATTTATCTCTATCTCTATCTATCTGTCTTTGTCTATCTCTATCTATCTCAGTAGATCTCTATCTATCTCTGTCTATCTCTATCTTATTATCTCTCTCTCTCTCTCTCTCTCTCTCTCTCTCTCTCTCTCTCTCTCTCTCTCTCTCTCTCTCTCTCTCTCTCTCTCTCTCTCTCTCTCTCTCTCTCTCTCTGCTTTTCCTTCCTTCACTTTTCAAATTTTATTTCATCCGGTAGTAGTAAAATAGATAAGATGATATAAATAAACGAATAATGAAATTCAAATCTTTAATAAATTCAGATTCAAAACTTTTATGTAAATCAGAATGATTTTATTAATCTGATTGATCTAATAATAATGTTATAAGTTATTAAGTTAGTAATTTGATTGATCTAATAATATAAGTTTTCAAGTTAATAATTTGATTGATCTAATAATAATGTTATGAGTTATCAAGTTAGTAATTTGATTGATCTAATAATAATGTTATAAGTTATTAAGTTAATAATTTGATTGATCTAATAATAATGTTATAATTTATCAAGTTAGTAATTTGATCGAATTAATAAATTATGTTATATAATGTTATAAGTTACTGTTAGTACATAGTAGACATGTCCTCTAAAATTAATCATTCTCCTTCCAAATTCTTTTCACATTTTTTCACAATAAACTCTGTGAAGCCATTGTAGAAGGTACTAATTTATATGCTGTACAGAACAAACCTTTTTCTTTTGTCTAGGTCAGGTATCTTGAGTTTACTTTTTCTTAATTAACTTCTCTCTACCTGAGACACTCGCAGGTTTAATCAGAACGAGTGATAGAATTCGACGTAACTTTTCTTTCTTCCTTTTATTAAAATAATGAAGAAAGGACCTAGGGCAGGCAAGGGTAATTTGTTTTTTTTCACACTTATACATACACTCATGAACATTTTTTTTTTTTCAGACGGGGGAGACGTCCTTATTTTCTAACCATTTGTTAAATATATCTTAGCGAAGTGTTCTTGAGGAAAACAGGAGGGAAGGACAAATGCTTCGAGGGCGTTTGGGTGTGAAGTGGTCTCGTTATGACGGGTCTCGGCGTAATGAGAAACCTGAAGGAAAACACGTATTACGCATTGTTTTTGTGTATTTGTACGGCACACATGGACACACGCTCATACGTACACACATACGCACACACGCGTACACACACACGCGCACACACACACATGTACATAAGCACATGGCGTAATGAGAAACCTGAAGGAAAACACGTACACACGTATTACGCATTGTTTATGTGTATTTGTACGGCACACATGGACACACGTGCACACGTACACACATACACACACACACACACACACACACACACACACACACACACACACACACACACACACACACACACACACACACATGCACATAAGCACATAGACATGTTGACATACATATATATGTATGATATATGTATATACATATTTTAATGTATTCATGTACGTATGTATGTATGTATGTATGTATGTATGATGCAATATTACCTTTTACTCAACAGACAACAAATACCTAGAACATTAATGGCTAAAATAATTGACCATTAACTTATTCTTGGGTATTTTTAACTCATATTCTCATTTCCTCTTGCAATTCACACGTTTTTACTGTTACTTTATTTCCATCTTTTACTCTGCTTATTTCTCTCTTCCTCATCTTTGTCATTTTCTCAGTTTATTTCCCATTTCTTTTTGTTTATCTAAGGAAACTGTTCATCTCATTTTTATCATTTCTCTTTTCTCATTCACTCAGGTTTGCTATTCTTCACTCTTGCTATTTATTCATCTTACTTCCTCATCTCAATTATTCATCCTCATTGCTGTTAACCTTTATATTCATCTATTCATTTCATCTACTCATATACTCAGATAACTGTCATTTCTTCAGCATATCCTCTATATATATTTGTCAGTATAGGAAACCCATATTCATTCATTCCCCATTACGTAGAAAACCACTTTTTAGTCTTTTTTTTTTTATTATTCATCTCACTTACTCATTCCTTCTGTCGCATGCCTCTCATTATTTACTCATTATATCCACACCTTTTGTATTTCTCGTCGAAGGAGAACCGTATTCCTCCATCTGCCGTTGCGTAAGGGAGACATAAGGGAGACAAAAAAACTGTCTTGAGCTGTCGTGTACGTCTTACTATTCATTCAGAGTTCATAGCCCTTTCGATTCATTAAATTATAACGAAGCCTATTGGACATTTCGTTACAGGAATATAAAAAAAAGAAAAAAAAAAAAATAGGGTCGGGTTATTTCTTTTTTTCTTTTTTCTTTCTTCTTTTTTCTTCTTTTTTTCTTCTTCTTCTTTTCTTCTTTTCTTCTTCTTCTTCTTCTTCTTCTTCTTCTTCTTCTTCTTCTTCTTCTTCTTCTTCTTCTTCTTCTTCTTCTTCTTCTTCTTCTTCTTCTTCTTCTTCTTCTTCTTTTCAGCTGTCTCCCATTTCTATATGGGGTCGCCGTTATGGATGAACCGCTCTATTACGGCTCATTCCATAAATCATAAATACCCTTTACTCATCTTTCCTAATCCCCACTACGAGAAAAATATATTCATCAGAAAAAAAATGTTAATTTATTCTGGATTACCTTTAAAGAAAAGAAAATTTGAGTTTAGAGCAAGGGTCTTTTAAGTACATTTAGATATATAAAGACATTTTACTCATTCCTCCCTCTGTAAACTTAGTAACAGGAAAACCACATTCACAATTACCTACCAAAAGTAATTCAATGCATAAATTAGAAAGCCGCCTTTGTTGGTCGCATCATAGGCTTTCATACATACATCACGCCAGCATATAAATCTAAAGAACCGAAGCACACAATGAATCATTCTTCAAGAACCTCGCTAAGTATGGAGATAAATCCCCAAACAATAATCTTCGCTAAACTTTGTGATATGTTTTTGGTGTGGAAATACATTCGTCTTTCAACGATGAGAGGGAGAGAGAGAGAGAGAAGGGGGAGGGAGGGAAGGTAAGAGGGGGGTAAAAGGAGGGAGTGGCAGAGGCAGGGAGGGAGGAAGTGAGGGAGGACGAGGAGGAGGGAGGGCGGAGATAGGGGAGGGAGGGAGGAAGGAAGGGAAGGTACAAGGGAGGAGTGGAAGATGAGGAGGGAAGATGAGAGAATTAAAGGAGGGAGGGAGATATTTTAAAGGAAAAGAGGGTAGGTCACAGTAGTCCTCTCAGCCAGGTTACAGCATGCCTTGAAGCGGCCACGACAAAATACACATAGATGGAACAGGACGAGGACTCCACGAACTACACTTCGACCACCACCGCCGCACTCTCCGACGTCAAGACACGAGGAGCACCTTCGCTATACGCGTTGACACCGACGGCCACCTCCCAAGTGGTCTCAGGTCTCCATCTTAAAACAAGACCCCGTGACAAAGATGGTTGGAGCGGCGCACAGTGGTCCAGAATCACGAATTCCTGGTCGAAAATCGAGGTTTCCTTTCTTTCTCTCCCTCCTCCTCCTTCCCCTCGCTCTCTCTCTCTCTCTCTCTCTCTCTCTCTCTCCTCTCTCTCTCCTCTCTCTCTCTCTCTTCTCTCTCTCTCTCTCTCTCTCTCTCCTCTCTCTCTCTCTCTCTATCTCTATCTCTCTCTCTCATATATACTTTCCAATATCACATATTTAAATTATATTCCTTGCCAGTTTGAGGGGGCCATAAACCGATATAAAGATGGTATATACCTACGAAATTTATAAACCTGTGTAGTTGCAACTGAGATGCCTTTTACGTAGAGTTTAGACCAGGTTTAGGCGATTCTGGACCACCGCGCGGCGTTCATCCATTCAAGCCAACAATTTCAACATCGAGAAGGGGAGCCACGGACGCCTAATGACTGACGTGACCTGATAGCACAATATCTCCTTGTATCTCTTATCTTGTAAGCCCTGAAGAAGAAATACAACGAAGAGGTCTTCGGTATATTTGTGGGCTTTCTTGTTCCTCCCTTCGTTGTTCGTTTTGCACTTTGTTCGACATGAATTTCACACTCGGGTTCACTATTATCTGCATCTCATTTCTTCTTCTATTTCTTCTCCTGCTCCTCCATCTTCGCCTTATTCTTTTCCTCCTTTTATTAGACTTTATCTACTTTACCTTTTTCGTATTCTAATTTCTCTTTTTTCCTTCTTCTTTCCATCATTCCTTTCTCTTCTCTTACCTTCTTTCCATCATTCCTTTCTCTTCTCTTTCCTTCTGTTCAAATTTTCATCCCTACTTTCCTTCTTGTTTTCATTCTTCTCCCTTCCTTACCCTCTTCTTTATCCTTTTCTCCCTTTTCCCTTTCCTCTAATAATCCCTAAGAGATAATGACATTTAGGCCTAAGATTCCATAAATAATACCTAAGCCTACATGCCTCGTTATAGCACCCTCTTCCCCCCATTAGATGCTCGTGTAATAAAGAACATTTCCTTTAATTGAAAAAAAAGATGATTATTTAGATTAAGTTCGTGGCGCTCCTAAGTTTTTGAGGGGATTTTCAAGTGCAATTAGCTACTTTGTTTAATTATCTAAGTCAATTAATCATTAAAGTTATTCGATTGCCTGACCTCTCCAGTCAGCTGAGTATCCCCTCAAAGTATTTTAAATTCTTCATCTAAGTTTCTAGATTTCTTTGTTGCTTGATACTCTGTGAGATTCAGATGCTGTTGGGTTGATTTTAGTTGTTTTTTTATTATTATTATCTCTCTCTCTCATATCATATCATATCAGAGAACTATTTTTTTCTTTTTTTTACTCATCACTCTCGGTAATCAACCTATGTTTTTTTTATTCTATCATATCAGAGAACTATTATATATATATATATATATATATATATATATATATATATATATATATATATATATATATATATATATATATATATATATATATTCTTCACTCTCGCATATCAACCCTACATTTTTTTTATTCTGTCATATCAGAGAACTACTTTTTTTATTCTTTACTTTCTTGCCGGTCACGTGATCCCTTTAGCCTGGGAGATGGCTTGACTTGGCTTGAGACGCCATCTTAACTCATCGTTGAGTTGGATTAGTCGGAATATAGGGGGAGGGATCTCTTTGCCTGTCTATGTCTGTCTGTCTGTCTGTCTGTCTCGGTATCTGATTCTCTCTGTCTCTCTCTCAGTCTCTCTCTCAGTCTCTCTCTCTCTCTCTCTCTCTCTCTCTCTCTCTCTCTCTCTCTCTCTCTCTCTCTCTCTCTCTCTCTCTCTCTCTCTCTCTCTCTCTCTCTCTCTCTCTCTCTCTCTCTCTCTCTCTCTCTCTCTCTCTCTCTCTCTCTCTCTCTCTCTCTCTCTCTCTCTCTCTCTCTCTCTCTCTCTCTCTCTCTCTCTCTCTCTCTCTCTCTCTCTCGTCTCTCTCTCTCTCTCTCTCTCTCTCTCTCTCTCTCTCTCTCTCTCTCTCGTTCTCTCTGAGAGGGGGATGGAAGGAATAAACAGACAAACAAGGAGAGACGAAAAGAGAGAAACAGAAATAAAAGAAGAAAAGGGGTCACAGGAACGGGAATAAATCATGAGAAAGATAAAGATCAACAAGAATAAAAAAAAAACTCCCTCTCCACCACCCCACCCCTTCCTCTCCACACCCCCCACCCCTCCCTCTCCACCACCCCACCACCTTCTCTCCACCACCCCCCACCCCTCCTCTACACCACCCCTACCCTCCCTCTCCAACATCCCTACCCCTCCTCTCCAACATCCCTACCCTCCCTCTCCAACATCCCCTATCCTCTACCCTACCCTCCCTCTCCAACACCCCCTACCCCCTCCCTCTCCAACATCACCACCCTCCCTCTACACCACCCCTACCCCTCCCTCTCCAACATCCCCTACCCCTCCCTCTCCAACACCCCCTACCCATCCCTCTCCAACATCCCCTACCCTCCCTCTCCACCACCCCCTACCCCTCCCTCTCCAACACCCCTATCCCTCCCTCTCCCCTACCTCCCTCTCCAACCACCCCTACCCCTCCCTCTCCAACACCCCCCCCTACCAACTCCCTCCCTCCACCCACCCCTACCCTCCCTCTCCAACACCCCCTCCTCTCCAAACCCCTACCTCCCTCCTCCAAACACCCCCACCCCTCCCTCTCCAACACCCCCTATCCCTCCTTCTCCACCACCCCTACCCTCCCTCTCCACACCCCTACACCTCCCTCTCCAACACCCCCTCCTCTCCAACATCCCCCCTCCTCCACCAACCCCCTAACCCTCCCTCTCCAATCATCCCCTACCCCTCCCTCTCCAACACCCCATACCCATCCCTCTCCAACATCCCTACCCCTCCCTCTCCCACCACACCTACCCTCCCTCTCCACACCCCCTATCCCTCCCTCTCCACACCCCCCTACCCCTCCCTCTCCAACAACCCCCTACCCCTCCCTCTCCAACACCGCCCTACCCCTCCCTCTCCACACCCCTACCCCTCCCTCTCCAACATCACAACCCGCTCCTCTCACCACCCCTACCCTCCCTCTCTCAACATCCCCTACCCCCTCCCTCTCCCATCCCCTACCCCTCCCTCTCCAACATCCCCTACCCCTCCCTCTCCACCACCCCTACACCTCCCTCTCCAACACCCCCTATCCCTCCTCTACACCACCCCTACCCTCCCTTCTCCACACCCCCTACCCCTCCTCTCCAACACCCCCTACCCTCCCTCTCCAACATCACCACCCCCTCCTCCTACACCACCCCTACCTCCTCTTCATCCTAACACCCCCTACCCCCTCTCCTCTCCAACATCCCTACCCTCCCTCTCCACCACCCCCTACCCCTCCCTCTCCAACACCCCCTATCCCTCCCTCTCCACCACCCCCTACCCATCCTCTCCACCACCCCTACACCCCTCCCTCTCCAACACCCCTACCCCTCCCTCTCCAACATCCCCTACCCCTCCCTCTACACCACCCCCTACCCCTCTCTCTCCAACATCCTACCCCTCCTCTCCAACACCCCCTACCCCTTCCTCTCCACACCCCCTACCCCTCTCTATCCAACACCCCTACCCCTCCCTCTCCACACCACCCTACCCCTCCTCTCCCAACACCCCCTATCCCTCCTCTCCACCACCCCTACCCCTCCCTCTCCAACACCCCCTACCCCTCCCTCTCCCACCACCACCCTCCCTCTCACCACCCCCTACCCCTCCCTCCACCACCCCCTACCCTCCCTCTCCACCACCCTACCCCTCCTCTCCAACACCCCCTACCCTCCCTCTCCACCACCCCCTTACCCCTCTCTCCACCACCCACCCCCCCATCCTCTCCACCCCCACCCCCGCCCCCCCCCGCCACCCAAGACGTCCAAACCCATCACACTTTGGGCTGGAAGGAGTCCTCAAGACGGCTGTTGTATTGTTATTGCTAAGGATACGTCAGGTGGCGAGGAGAGAGGGGGGGGTAGGGAGGGAAAGAGGGGGGGTTAAGGAGGGGGTGGGTGAGGGAGGGAGGAAGGAGGGGGGACAGGGAGGAGGTTAGGGAGGGAGGGAGAGATGGAGGGAAAGAGGGTGGTGAGGGAGGGAGGGAAAGAGGGGTGATAGGGAGGGGGTTAGGGAGGGGGTGGGCGAAGGAGAGAGGGAAGGAGGGAAGGTGGAAGGGAGGCTCGAGAGAAGCAAAGGAGGGAGGGAAACAGGCAAAGAGTATATACATATGTGTGTGTGTGTGTATGTATAAATATAGATATAGATAAATAAATATATATATGTATATATATACATATATATATATATATATATATATATATATATATATAATATATATATATATATATATATATTATGTATATATATAATATATATATATATATATATATATATATATATATATATATATATATATGTATGTATACATATATATATATATATATATATATATATATATATATATATATATATATATAATATATATGCGTATGTGTGTGTGTTTGTGTGTTTTATGTACGCCATCAACTAAAAGTCCTTCCCCTTCCTTTTAATCTATTTCCCTTTGAAAAAAATTAAGAGTTCGTTAAACTTAACGGGTAAAGCTCTGCAACTTTCCTCTTCTTTATTTTCCTTTTTCTTTTTCTTTTTCTTTTACAATTTTGGGTACTCGTTTTTTTTTTTTTTTTTTTTTTTTTTTTTTTTTTTTTTTTTTTTTTTTTTTTTTACTCTCTCTTTGTCCTTTTTTTTCCCCCATCTTTAACAATAAGTCCCATGTATTATGTAAGGTCCTCAAATGTGTTCTTGTGCTTCGAAAGTTAACTATAGGAAAGAAATTTACCCAAAAAAGGCGTAAGGGGTCGAACGCTATTGACTTAAGGGCGTGTTAAGGGTTATTGGCTAATAGAGACTTCGAACTTATGAACGAAGGACGAGGAAAAAGGGAGAGGAGGGAAGGGAAAGGGTGGAAAATGTGGAAAAGGAGGGAAGGAGAGGAGAGGAGGGAGGGAGAGGAGGGAAGGGGTGGAAAATGTGGAAAAGGAGGGAAGGAGAGGAGAGGAGGGAGGGAGGAGAGGAGGGAGGGAAAGGGTGGAAAATGTGAAAAAGGAGTGAGGGAGAGGAGAGGAGGGAGGGGGATAGGTGGAAAACGAAGGAGGAGGGGGAAAGGTGGAAAAGGGGGGAGGGAGAGGAAGGAGGGAGGGGGAAAGGTGGAAAGGAGGGAAAAGGTGGAAAAGGAAAGGAGGAGGGAGAAGGAGAGGAGGGAGGGAAAGGTGAAAAGGAGGGAGGGAGGGGGGAAAGGTGAAAAGGAGGGAGGGAGGGGGAAGGTGGAAAAGGAGGGAGGGAGGGGGAATGGTGGAAAAATGTGGAAAAGGAGGAGGGAAGGGGAAGGTGGAAAGGAGGGAGGGAGGGAAAGGGTGGAAAAGGAAGGAGGGAAAGGGTGGAAAAAGTGGAAAAGGAGGGAAGGAGACAAGAGGAGGGAGGGGAAAGGGTGGAAAATGTGGAAAAGGAGAGAGGGAGAGGAGAGGAGGAGGGGGAATGGTGTCAAATGTGGAAAGGAGGGAGGGAGGGAAAGGTGGAAAAGGAGGAGGGAAAGGGTGGAAAATGTGGATAAGGAGGGAGGAGAGGAGAGGAGGGAGGTGGAAAGGGTGGAACATGTGGAAAAAGAGGAGGGAAGGAGAGAGGGAGAGAAGGGAGAGAGTGTAAAGTATATGAGGGAGTGAAAATGTAAGAGGAGGTAGAAGGTGCGAGGAAGAGGGAGGAGGGAAAGAATGAGATAGAGAGAGATAGAGAGAAAGAGAGAGAGAGAGACGAGAGAAAGAGAAGAGAGAGAGAGAGAGAGAGAGAATGTGAGAGAGAGAGAGAGAGAGGGAGAGAGAGGAGAGAGAGAGAGAGAGGAGAGAGAAGAGAGAAGAGAGAGAGAGAGAGAGAGAGAGAGAGAGAGAGAGGAGAGGAGAGAGAGAGAGAGAGAGAGAGAGAGAGAGAGGGAGGGGGAGGAGGGAGGGAAGGGGGGAGGGAGGGAGAGAAAAATATAAACAGAGAAAAGGACAGAACTAGAAAGAAAAAGAGAGAAAGAAAAAAGAAAAAAAACAAGCACAACAAGAGAGGAAATAAAAGAAGGAAAATCCGACGGAAAAGAACGAAAAAAAACAATTTTGCATAAAAAGTAAATAAAAAGATGATAAAAAACAACAACAAAAAGAAAATAGACACAGACCTAACGATGAAATAAAACTTTACTTACTTCGGATCTGTATTCTATCGCCACTTCATACGTCGCTGGAATGAAAGGTCACGATAGGTCAACAGAACGAAAGTGGAAGATGAAATGAGATTAGAATACGAACAATCAAGAGGTGAAAAGTTTCTAAGGTCATGTCAAGGTCATTCCGAGGTCATTGTTAGTTCATTCTCTGGTTATTCCATGGTTAGGCCAAGGTCATTTCAAGGTCAATCCAAGATCATTCACAAGTCATTTCATTGTCAATCCTAGGTCATTCCATGGTCACTTCAAGGTCATTTCAAGGTCAATCCAAGATCATTCACAAGTCATTTCAGTATCAATCCTAGGTCATTCCATGGTCACTTCAAGGTCATTTCAAGGTCAATCCAAGTTCATTCACAAGTCATTTCATTGTCGATCTTAGGTCATTCCATGGTCATTTCAAGCTCATTTTAAGGTCATTTTAAGATGATTACAACCGGGTAAATACTTTTCCTTTCCCCTACCCCTACAACTCTCCCCACCCCCCCAATAACACAACCCCATACAACCCCTTTATCCCCAGTCAACCTTCCCCAACCCTACTGTACCCCTCTTTTTTCCCATATCATACCCCTTCAACTTCCAACGACTTCCTTACCCCCCAACAACCCTACCTTATTCCCTCCCTACCCCCCACAACCCCTTTCTCACACACCCCAATCCCACCCCTTCCCCAAATTACCTAAACCCAACCCTTTCCTCACCCCTCTCAACCATACCCCTTTCTCCTCTTTACCTAAATCTCACCCACCCTCTCCTAACCCCCTCTAACCTTACCCCATCCCATTCCCCCTACCCCTTTCCCCCACCTTTCCCATTGCCCAAACCCCACCCATCCCCTGTTAACCCCCCCTCCAACCTTACGCCTCCCATTCCCTCCCCTACCCTTTCCCCTACCCCTTCCCTCATCACCCAACCCCACCCACTCTCCACTTCCTCCCCACCACCTAACATCACTCCACCCCCCAACCACCAAACGCAACCTCCTTTCCACCTCCTCCTCCCCACCCCAAACCACAACCACCACTTCCCTTCCTCCCTCCACCCAACCCACCTCCCAAACCTCACCCCCTTTTCCACCTCCTCCTCCCCACCACCACCCACCAAACCACCACACCCACCGCACCCTCCATCAACCACCAACCCACCCCAGCCACAAACCCCACCTCCACCAACCCACCCACAAACCCCACCCTCCACCAACCCACCCCACACCCCACCCACCACCCCACCGTCCCACACACCACCCTCCACCACCCCACTCCAACCCCACCCTCCTCCCTCCACCACTCCACCCACTCCAACCCACCCCTCCTCCTCCACCACATCCACCCACTCAACCTCCACCCACCCTCCACCCCACCACCCCCTCAACCCACCCCACACCCCTTTTCCACCCACCACAACCCACCCCACCCCTCCACCAAACACCCTCCTCCCACCCCAACCCACCCACCCCACCACCCACCACCCAACCCACCCACACGTCGAGACTTCGCAAGATCGTCGCTTCTTTGATCAGGTCCTCGCTCGTCGCTTGATTGCTAACTTGCGCCAACGACGAACTTGGCTCCGCTCTGATCCCCGTCGGCTGAGGCGAGGAGGGAGGGGGGAGATGGGGTGACGGGGTGAGAGAGGGTGAGAGGGGGATGGGAGGGGAGAGAGGGGGATGATTGGGAGGGGTGATGGGGAGGGGAGTGGGGTGGGAGGGGGGTTATGGGGAGGAGGGTTGGAGGGGGAGGGTGAGAGAGAGGGGAGAAGGGGGTTATGGGAAGGAGGAAGAGAGAGGGCTTTGGAGGGGAGGGAATGAGGTGGGGAGAGGGGTTTGGAGGGGAGGGGATGGTGGGGGAAGAGGGGTGGAATGGGGGGTCTGAGGGGTTCGAGGGAGAAGAACGAGGGGATGAGGAGGGTAGGGACGCAGGGGTTGAGAGAGAAGGGGGGAGGAGGACTGGGAGGGAGTGCGGCGTCTTAATCAGTATGGATTTTCGTTTTTCCAACTTTTTTTTTTCTTTTTTAATTCGTTTTATGTCGTTTAAATATCCTCAGGTTTTCGTATGTTTGTTTGTTTGGCTCTTCATCGTTTTTGTTTCGTTTTGCTATTTTTTAAGTGATTAATTTTGCTTGTTTATTTGTCTGTTTGTTTGTTATTGTAAGTTTTGGATTGTTTGATATGGCTGAAGAGATTCTCCTCCTTCTTTTATAATTGGTTTGAAATACATGAAATACATGTTAAGTTAAACCGAACTTCAGGTATAAATATGATAAAATACCTATTATAGATGTATAATCAACAGACCATTAAGTATTTCGTCTTGTTTTGGCAAATTACTCGTTTCCATTCAGATGACGAGAAAGTGTGTCATTATGTATCATTGTATGTAAATACTTCATAATAAATTTATTAATTTTCTCTTTGCTTCCACATCTCCCTGGCTAAGCTTCTTTCCCTCCCTCCCCACCCCTCCCTCCGCTCTCCCCTTCTCCCTCCCCTCCCCTCCCCTCCACAAACACCAACCCACTCTTCCCTCCCCTCCCACCCCTCCCCAAAACCCACCCACTCTCCCCTCCTTCCCACCCCTCCCCAACCACCCACCCACTCTTCCCTCCCTTCCCACCCCTCCCCAAAAACACCCACCCTCACCCACCCTTCCAACCCCTTCCCCAACCCCCCCTCCAACCCCCCAGTCCCCCCGCACCCCCCATTCCACCACCCACTCTCCCCTCCCTTCCAACCCCTTCCCCAACCCCCCCCCCACCAACCCCCAGTCCCCCCACCCACCCACCCACCCCCATTCCACCCGCGAAAACTCGCATTTTTCAACAAAAGTCTAACTCCTCATCTGGGGAGAGAAATAAGAGGCAAGTCGCGGAACAATGAAGTCGGCTTGTGGGATCAGGGCGCGGGGACTCGGTCGGGAATCGCGTGTAAGCTGCTTTATGCCGGGATCAAGGAACAATTGGAGTTTCCGATCTCCCTCCCAGCGGCGCCAGTTTATTTGATTAGGGAATCGGGGAAGGTAACGTTATAACGGAGCGGGTTATATTGACCGCGTTTATACAAGAGGGGATCGAGACGGTGTGGGAGGGAGGGAG
>NW_020868793.1:385219-390219 GCF_003789085.1 Penaeus vannamei
TCGTGGGGGGGAGGGGGGGAGGGTTAGAAGGGAGAAAGGGAGGGAGGGGGAGAGAGTGTGTGAGTGTACGTGAGAGGGGTTTGAGGGAGGAGGGGAAGGGGGGTGAGGAGGGAGGGAGGCGAGTGCGTGCGTGGGAGGTGCTCGGCGTGTGGTTAAGACGTCGCGAAAGGTTAAGGAGAAGGAGAGTTAAAAAAGAAAAACAATTTATGAAACAGGACAAAAAAACAAAAACAAGAACATACACAAGAGAAATCTTTCTTTTTTAAACAGGACAAAACAACAAAACAAAACAAAAACAAGAACATACACAAACGAAACCTTTCTTGTAAATTCCTCCCGCTTCTGGCAACCGCGGCGGTGTCACTGTTCCATCACTATTATTGTTGAATCGAAAACCTAACTGACGATATTAGAAACTAGTTATTGGCTCCCTGCAGATCACCCAAGGTTATTACCCCCATAAAGCCTGGCGTGATAGACTTACCTCCCTATTTATATGCGTTTTCGATGAACAGGAATCGTGGCTGCTCCGTTTTCTTTCTGGCCTCCGTTTTCTTTGGTGCAGTGACTGAACGCGTTTGAAACATGTCTGGGTCTTTGTTGATTTACATTTGCTGAGTTTAATGTTATTTTGTTGTTGTTATTAGTATTATCATTATTATTATTTTATTTATTATTATTATTTATTATTATTATTATTATTATGATAATTATTATTATATATCATTATCATTGTTACTATTATCATTATTATTATTATTATCATTATTAATATTATTATTATCATTATTATTATTATTATTATTATATATTATATTATTATTATTATTATTATATTTATTATTATTATTATGCTAATAAAGAGAGCAGTCTGTAATGAAACACATAAGGTATTGAGGTGTTTACACAAAGTAAACATTAAGTGGAATTTATATTTTGTTATTATATATTACTGTTATTGCCACCTGGTATTTAATTCTCATTAATAGTGTTATTGGTAAGCATAAATATAGTTATTAGCATTAATATCTTCATCATTACCATGAGTATTATTATTATCTTTGATAATAATTATCATAGAAATAATAATGATAACAATAATAATATATAAGGATGATTATTTTATTGTTGTTATTATTATCATTATTATTATTATTTATTATTGTTATCATTATTACTTTTTATATTATCATTATTATATTTATATATTATTATCAGTATGGTAGTAATATTATAATTTTGTTATTATCATTATAATTCCTGTTATCATTATTATTAACATCCCTATCACTATTGTTATCATCACTATTATCATTATCATTATCATCATTATTATTGATATCTTCATTAATATCATCATGATTATCATCATTGTCATTATCATCTTTTTTTGTCATTATTATTCATTATTTTGTTATTACTTATCATTATTATTATCATTAATCATCATTATTGTTATAATTATCATTATAATTAACATTAATATTATCATTATCACTATTATTTCCATTATTATTACTATTACTATTTTTACTATTATCATCATGGTTATCCTCATTCTTATCATTATCATTGGTATCATTATCACTGCCATTGTTATTACCATTATTTCTATCGTGACTATTATCATCATTATCGTTATTATCACTATTATTGTTATTACCATTATTGTTGTTATTAATATTATTATCATTTCATTTATATTATTAATTATTATTATTTTATATATATTATTTATTATTTATATTATTATTATTATTATTATTATTATTATTATTATTATTATTATTATCATTATTATCATTATTATTATTGATATTGTTATTATTTTTGTTATCATTTTTTTTGTCATTATTATCATTATAATTATTATTACTATTATTATTACTATCATCATCATTACTATAAACATTATCATCATTATTATCATTATCATCATTATTACTATTACTATTATTATCATCGTTATTATTATTGTTATTATTGTTATCATTAAAATCATCATTATCATTATCATTATTAGGAATATTATTATAATCATTATCATTACTGTTACTATCCTTATCATTTTTATTATTGTTAATATCATTATTATTCTATCATTATCTTTAACATAATCACCAGAACTAATTTCACTTCTAACAATATCATCATTATTATCATTATCAGTATTATGATTAGTATTAGTATCATTATAAGCAGTAGTAGCTGAAGTGATATTATCATCATCATTCTCTTTGTTATTATTATTATCAAAATTATCATTGATTTTGTTATCATCCTTATCATCATTATTAGTACTATTATTATTGTTGTTGTTATTATTATCATTATTATTACCATCATTATCATCATGATCAACATTATTATTGATATCATTAGTGTCATTACTGATATCAATATTATCATTATCATTATCATTGCCATTGTAGTTATCTTTATCATCATCATTATTATTGTTACTCTTATCATTATCATTATTGTCATTCTTCTTATTATCATCATTATTGTTGTTGTTATTATCATTATTGTTGTTATCATTATCATAATCATTACTATCATCATCATCATTATTATTATTTATTATTATTATGTATTATTGTTATTATTATATTGTTATTCTTATTATCATTATTATTATTATTATTATTATTATCATTATTATTATTATTATTATTATTATCATCATCATCATTTTTTATCAGCAGCAGCAACAACATATTTATCATTATCCTTATTATCATCATCATCGTCATTCTTTCTCTCCCTTTTTCTCGTTCTTTTCTGTCCCCATTTCGTCTCCCTCTTCCTCTTCATCTTTTGCTTCTCATATTTTCCTCTTTCGTCGTCTTTTCCCTTCTTCCCTCTCTTTCCTCCTTCCCCTTTTTTTCTCCATGTCATCTCTTCCTCCTTCTTCCTCCGTCTTTCGTTTTTCTTCTTTTTTCTCTCTCTTCCTCTTTTTTCTCTTCTTCTCGTCTCCTCCTCGTTTTTTAATTCACACGCGCTCCATCTTCCTCTTTCTTAATCTTCTGTATCCCCAATTTTCCTTCTTCCTCTCTTCTTCTTCTTTCTCTTTTTCCTCCTCCTCTTCTTTTTCTTCTTCTCTTCTTCTACTTGTTCTTCTTCCTTCTCTTCCTCCTCTTCTGATTCTTTTGTTCTTCTCTTCTCTACTCTTCTTATTCTTCCTCTCCCTTCCTCCTTCCTCTCTGCGCTCTTCCTCCTCCTCCTCCTCCCTTCTGCCCTTCTTCCTCCTCCTACCTACTCCTCTTCCTCCTTCTCCTCCTCCTCTCCTCCCCTTCTCCTCCTTTTCCTCCTCCTCCTCTTCCTCCTCTTCCTTCCTCCTCCTCCTCCTCCTCTTCCTCTCCTCCTCCTCTCCCTCTCCTCTTTCTCTTCGTCTCTCTCTTCCTCTTCCTCTTTCCTCCTCCCCTTCCTCTTCTCCTCCTCCTCCTCCTCTCCTCCTCCCCCTTCTTCCTCCTACTCCTCCTCCCCTCTTCCTCTACTCCCCTCCCCCTCTTCCTTTACTCCCCCCCTCTTCCTCCTACTCCTCCTCTTCCTCCTCCTCCTCCCTCCTCCCTCCTCCCCTCTTTCTCTTTCTCTTTTTTTTAAATCCTCCTCCTCCTCCTCTTCCTCCTCCTCCCTCCTCTCTTCCTCCTCCTCTCCCTCCTCCCTCTTCCTCCTCCTCCTCCTCCTCCTCCTCTCCTCCTCCTCCTCCTCCTCCTCCCCTCCTCTCCTCCCCTCCTTCCTCCTCCTCCTCCTCCTCCTCTTCCCTTCCTCTTCTTCCAACGCCACACATCCCTCAACATCCTACTGATAGAACGACTTACCTGTTCCTTTTTCATTAATAACACGCTGTCTTGGCACACGACCAATATGCGATAAGAAATGGAAAACGTAAAAAAAAAAAAGATATATATGAAAAATTCCTATCATCTCCAGCACATAAATTCCCGCGTCTTCAACAATGAAAAAAATATGTCAAAACCTTCCTCCATTTCGAGAAATTATTTTCCGTCTTCGTTACGTGCACTGCCGTATTGACCGAACGAAGCCATATCCTTCAGGAAAATGGGGTTTCTCTTTTTTTTTCTTCTTTTTTTTCAGTTTTTTTTCTATTTTTTTATTTTCTTTTATCTTTTCTTTTTTTCTCTTTTTCTTTTTTTTCTTTTTTTCTTTTTTTTCTTTTTTTCCTTTTGTCTCTCTTTTTCCCCCTTTTTCCTGTTTTTTTTTTGTTTTTCTTTCTATTTTCTTTTTTTCTATTTTTTCTCTTTATTTTTCTTTTTTCCTTTTTTTTTTCTTTTTTTCTTTTTTTTTTTTGAAGTGGGGGTGGGGGTGTATTGAAACTGGGCGTTCTTCCTAGTGTGTTTGGGTAGTTATCTTCTACCTTTTTTCTCTCTTTTTTTACCTATCTCTTTTTTCTTGTATTTTTCTCTCTTTTTTCTTTTTTCTCTTCAACTTCCCTTTTTTATATTGTTTCATTGGTTTCTCTTATATTTTTGTCAGTTATTTTTGTTTCCTTCTATGACCCTTTCTCTACCATTTCTCTTTTTCTCTTTCTCAATGTCATTAAAGATATTTTTATGTAGATTACATGCAAATTTTTAATTTCTTGCTCAAATGAAAAGAAGATGCGTCAAGTTAAATTTTGTGAATGAATCATAATATAAAGGTGTATAAACATTACAAGAAAGAAGCCCCACAAATAAAAGAAGTAACTGGAAAAGTAAGGCGGAAAACAAGAGAATCTGCAAGGAATTAGAACTGAAAAGGCGAAGAGGATAAAAAAAGAGTGAATAACAAGCAAAGGAAAAAAGGAAGAGCAAAGGTAAAATAAACAGCAAAATATCCGAGCATCTGAGCCACAACATGAAGATGAAACACCTGGCATTACAAACACTTCCTGGAGAGGTGGTTTCTACGAGAAAAATGAATGGGATTTTTTGGGCTTGGTGCCATATGCCATGTCGCGAGTGCCTGGTTCGTCTCTGACATGGCAACTATAG
>NW_020868793.1:412719-417719 GCF_003789085.1 Penaeus vannamei
GAAAATACGGAAGGATAACGACAAATTCGATGGAGAAAAATAAGAAATATTGGTGAAGCGGGAAATACATTTTTTTTTTTTTTGTGTTGATATGAAGAATAAAATGAACTATATAACCTGATTTATTGCAGAAGTTGAGCAAATGTTTAGTTATCAGCGCGTGGGGATGGAATCTGCTGATATTAGTTTCTCTGCTGAACATTTTTGTTGTTATTATCAATATTTGTAACAAATGCGGTAAATATGATCTAATTTGATGCGTTTTGTAAAACTCTGAAATATAAGTTAAATCAGCAAAATATAAAATTCTGATAAAGAAAGCCAAAGCAGTGGGTAACGTGATTAGGAAATTATACGCAAGACTGACGTACGTGTGTGTGTGTGTGTGTGTGTGTGTGTGTGTGTGTGTGTGTGTGTGTGTGTGTGTGTGTGTGTGTGTGTGTGTGTGTGTGTGTGTGTTGTGTGTGTGTGTGTGTGTGTGTGTGCACATACGTGTGTGTGCGAGAGTACGTGTGCGACCCGCGTGTATATTATTGTGTGTCTGTGTCTGTGTGCGCGCGAGTGTCTACCGGTTATCAGGACAGCAGGTCACGCTTCGAGAACGGAGGGATGTGAGGAGGGAGGGGGGGGGGGTATATAGATGATCGCTCACCACATACGTCGGTAGCAATCGCCTTCCAACACCTGGGAATTTAATTAATGGCCAAAGGGAAGAAGAAAAAAAAGGTAAAAAATAAAATAAACCACCCGATCTTGCAATGGAGTCCCTTTTAAGCTGTACGGTCCTTGGACAATAGGTCGATTTTCCCGCGAAAGCCCCCAGGAAAGAGGTGGAATAAACAGTTTAGGGTGCGGCGATTATACCTTCTTCTCCAAAGTCTTAAGGGTGAAAGTCCCATGGCATCCTCTCCCGTCCACACTCGCTGCCGGAGTCTCGAGTCACACTCCCGTCGCACAAATAATCTAGAATATTCCTTCCTACGAGAGAGAATATGAGGCCGCCATCTTTTATTTGTCCGATTTGCCGCCAGATGGAAAGTTACGTTACGGCGTTCGGATCCGTAGTCGAGGAGCTAGAATTCATTACCGCCTTGCAAAATTTCCGGCTCAAATAACGGCGAAGAATAAAGAAAGGAAAAAAAAGAAAGCACAAGAGAGGAGCAAAAACGGGGGGGAAAGCAAAGCTGAAGTGAAGGGATTTGTGTTTATTTCATTTATCTCAAAATGTGACGATACTTTCCGGATGCGGTTTCGAGTAGGTGTAACCGTGCACTGGAGGAAATATTGTACAGTTTTCATTTACTCTGAAAGGATTAACGAAGTTGAATAAAAACACGCAGGGTAAAAAATTATAAAGAATATAGGAAAAAGGATGATATGAATGGTAATGTTTATCATTATCATTACCACTGCTTTCAGAGTCAGTAATAGAATTATCATTGTTGTTATCATTACCGTCATTGTCATCACCATCATCACTATTACCATCATCATTACTGTCATCATCGCCATCGCCACCATTATGAGCAGAAGCAATGCCATCATCATCATTATCATCGTCATAATTAATATCACTTTCATTATTGTTATCATTATCATTTTCATCAATATCACCCTATCAGCTTCTTCCATATCATTAATTACTATTATCATTATTATCATGATCATCACCATAATCATTATCATCGCCTTTATCATTATCTCCATCGTCCTCATCATACTTTTTATAATTAATGTAAAAAAATCTATTATTGTCATTACCGTCAATATCATTATCATCTTTATCGCCATCTTCATTAGCAGTTGCATCATTATTTAAATTACATCATTATCATTATCTTTGCTGCTTCAACTAGCATCATATCATTATAGTAGACAGTATTATTACCATCAACATCATTAATTATTACCATCATTATAATCATTGGAATCATTAAAATAAATTCAACAGGGGGAGGGTACACTTTTTTTCTAAATACAGGGAAGAGAAGGTACCTGTTTGTTCGTTAAGAAAAAGTGCCCTAATAGGTGATAACCATATATGGGTTCACTGAAAAATCGAGGATGGGGACCTTCTGATGCCCCCTTGTGGTAATTCCTGTTTTTTTTTTTCTAATGTCATTACTTTTTTCCATATTTTGTCATTTCTGTTATTACTTCTATTATTGCCATCATTATTACTGGTTCTTGGCCATTATACTTGATATCATTATTATAACTGCTTTAATCATTATTTCCATTGTTATCATTCATCATGAACATCGTTTACTCACCATACCTCTTCTTCCTCGTTATCGATATCCATTCCAACTATTCCCTCTTCCTTCTTCATTTTCTTGTACACTTCATCATTTCGTAGTTAACGAAAACTTTTGGTGTTTGGACTTAGTATTCCAGAGAGAATATTTCCAGTACATTGGCCAGTGTCAAGTATTTCCAAAGTTAGGGCTTTGCTGCCACCACCGACAACTTTTATGCGTGTGTGTGTGTTTGTGCGCGTGTGTTCTTTCTCACCTTTCCTTTCCTTGCTGCATAAAATATAGGGGAGGGGATACAGGGCTTGTCACGCTACTGAGTTGACGTATGTTTCTGGCCCATGCAACATTTTTTTTTCCTTTTTTTTGTAAGTCATTCCTAAACAGGTCTATCTGGAAATCTAACTCTTTTTTCAAGGGTGTAAGTATCATTCCTACACAGTTTTATCTGGAAATCTAAATTTCTTGATGTTATGGTCGCCGTATTTTGTTCTGAACTTTTTCCTAGGACTTTTTGTTTGTATTTTGTTAAACATTACAAATTCTTCAATACCTAACTTTACTCCCTGGAGTCAAAGAAGTAAAACATACTATCAGGAGTATTATACTGGTCTGACGATTATCATTATCATTGTTGTTATCATTATTATCATCACCATTTTCATCGTTATCACCCTGTCACCATCAATATTATTAGTTATTACCATTGCTATATTATCATCACCTTCAATACAGTCGGTTTTGCGTATCTTTGTTCTTTTAGAGTTTGTTAGTTACTTTCCACGTTTTTTTTTTTTTTTCTTCTTTTTTCAACGATATTTGGAAAAAAAACAGTAGCAATGGTGAACTCAAGTCATTCTACGCACTCAAGAATCCAATTAAAAATGCCATCCAATACCTCCGCATTATTTTTTTATTGTCTTTTTTCCAGTGTTTTGTTGTCGATGTACAGCGTAATGATAACCGTGTTTCTTGCTGTTTCAAAGTCAGTGAAACAGTAAGTTTTTTTTCGCTGAGAATCTCACACTTCTTTTCCTATGTGGTAGAGAGAGTGCCCTCTGAACTGAGCTTTCTTCTCAAGTCTTCCAATTCATGTAGCTGAAGCAATTTCAGTTGGCTATCACAGTGGGTATTTACTTCCCTGGTCTGAACACATTCGTCTGACCCCACTTCGAATCCCTCATTGGCTGGTTGTGCTCCAAGTCTCCTATTTTTTTTCCCGCGTGAAAGCCGTCGTCTGCTTAGTTTCTCTACAAATTTCAGTGAGTCATGTTTGGCCTTTTCTTCCTTCAGTTTTGAACTTCGGAGGAAATCTGGCCGTTCATTTGTCAGAGATTTAACGGATTCGTGAGCATTGCAGGTCTTTATATTCTGAGTGTAGAAAATCCCGATTTTTTGTCTTCAGCGATCTTTGTTAAGGTTAAATAATCTCCTCTCTCATAAATGTCTCTTGAAAAGTTTCATTTACACTAACGAAGGCAAGAATTTTATTGCTACAGTATCTCTTTTCCCCTGTGCAGGTTATTACTTAGGTATATTTTATGTTATGCTTTCAATTATGTATGCCATGTCTAATATATTTATTTCTAGTATTGTTTTAGTTCCATTTTTTAAACTCTCACTCAGTCTTTTTGCCCTGCTTTTGTCAGACATTCCGTCCTAAAAGTTTTTTTTTTTCTCTCTCGCGCTGACTTTTACTGTTGTGGTGCTTCCAGTTTCTTTTGTATGGTTTCTCTCTCTCCCTTGCTTAGACATCCTTTTAATTAAATGTTCTTTTATGCTGCAAGGTTGACTGGATTCTTAGGCTGTTTCACTGCGCCAATTACCACCTTAATTAATTACATCATATGCCACTTCCAGACTTTTATTCAAACATTTTGATTCTTCGGTGTGCAACGATGTCTTTCTCAGTCTTTAACATGTACGGGCTCTGAGTATATCATCAGTCAGCTTATCCATGTAACGCCAATTTCTAAGGTCTATTGAGTGATGTCTGTATTTACATCTGCAATTTCTTCTGTTTGTATCATACCGTCGTTTCGAATATTGTCTGTTTTCCTCTGCTTGCTAGCCGATTTTCTTATTTTCTTTCGTTGTTTCCACGTCCCTTTTCGAAATTCTTTCCCTTTTCTCACTGTCTCTCGACTTACCGGAGAAAGCTACTTTGAGTCCGTCTGTTGCCTCCGATACTCCAGATTGATCGCCGTTTTGTTTTCAATTTCCGCGAGTTTATTGGTCTTTGGTAACTTCCACTCTTGCGTGTTATGTTCTGTTTCTTTCTTTCTTTCAATTGATTCACTTCCCAGTTTGTTTGTTTGTTTATTTCATTTGCTTATTTCACTGCTCTGAATTCATTATAGCCGCCAAACAGTTGCATTGCAGTGCTTTGAGAGTTTTTTTTTGCGACATTTTTCTCCTTCAATGGTACTTTCCTCACGCAGGTTCTGCTATCCAAACAAGTATAACAAATCACATTGCGATAAGTTGCAGCTGATATCATCTTTCGAGGTAATCGATAGCATTAATTCAGGGTAATTTCCTAAGTAATTCATTTTTTCTCTTTTCTTCTTACACGTCTGATCATTATTTTTCCTTTTAACTATACACGTATACGCAATAAATCAACTGGGTTCTGCTCTGCTTCCCTAACTGGTATGTAGCTTAGGGTACGTTTTTTCGGTACGATTATCACGGTGATCGCTCCACGATGACACTTCAACGATTATTGCTGCAGGATAACAGTGG
>NW_020868793.1:425219-430219 GCF_003789085.1 Penaeus vannamei
TGTGTGTGTGTGTGTGTGTGTGTGTGTGTGTGTGTGTGTGTGTGTGTGTCTATATAGATAGATAGATAGATAGATAGATAGATAGATAGATAGATAGATAGATAGATAGATAGATAGATAGATAGATAGATAATATATATATATATATATATATATATATATATATATATATATATATATATATATATATATATATATATATTATATATATATATATATATATATATATATATATATATATATATATATATATATATATATATATTATATATATATATATATATATATATATATATATATATATATATATATATATATATATATATATATATATATATATGAATAAAAGTGTAAAAAATACATTCTTGCAAACAACAGTTAATTGGTTTAAGATAATTGGGTGAGTCAAAATTATTAAAGAGGGCTTCTTTAATCTTCCATTTTGGATTTACTACGTTTAAAAATAATTCAAAACACAGGTGCTGCTGACAGGGCATGTATGATTGAGCTCCAATAGATGGATTGCCCCAGATGTACGTGGTTGCTTCTCATTTCTCCACAATGGATTTCTCTGGCAAGTTTTGATGTTGATTTTTGTACAGATGATTTGTTTTAGACGAAATTTGCCTTCTCTTGTGCTGTAATTTTTTGTGAGATAAGACATATTTTGCTTATATATACACTGTCGTCATGTATTTCCATCATTAGATGGAATTTACCCTGTCTTGTACAATAATTTTTATTGAGATAAGACATATTTTGCATATATATTTACACTGTTGTATATTTCAGCCTGTGTGTTTTTTTTTTAATGATACTCTCTCCTTCTAGTGTCATCGGACATAGTAGTAGAACTGCTGGAGGTAGCAATCAACTTGATTCTGTACACAAGGGAGATATATCCACAGTCTGTATTCCAGAGAAGAAAAAAATATAACATCCCAGTGCAGGTAAAATATTTTAGCTTTTGTTTAAGAATACATGTAGGGGTTGTGCTGTTAGGTGTAGCTAGCATGCTGCTGTAAAAGGAAGTCTATATATAGGTAAGTAAATGAGATTTAGGCAACATAAAGGTTAATCCATTCCTTCCTTTTAGTTTGTTCCTCTTTGATTTGAAAAGATTAAGTTATATATATTTTTCAAACATGGTCTTTCCCCAAATAAGATATTGATTTGTTTCTGTATCATTTCTGGATCATCCCTAATGGGAAGTGAGGGCATTATTTACATGTATATGCATGTATATATGTGTGTGTGTATATATCTAGAGAATGTATAACTACTGCTGTCATCATTCACAATGAAAGTTATTTCTCACTGATAACTCAAGATGGAAGATTATTTGTGTGTTGCAATGAATAATTTTTCAGTGATTAATACATTTTTATCATAATTTTAACATTTATCAAGATTCTTTGAAATATATCAAGAGAATGCATAATTGATACTGAATAGCAAACTGTATTAACGTATATTTCTATATTCACAGATGTGTATCCATCCTGAACTGAGGACATATATTAGTGAGTGTGTGAGCTCAATTAGACCAGTATTAGAGAAAGGAGAAGTCGAAAAAGTAGTGGTAGTTGTCCTATCCTCGAAGGGAGTTCCTGTCGAAAAATTTGTCTTTGAGATTGTACAGCGGCCGATAAAACCTCATGACATCAGGTACTGGAGGGCTTCAGTTGCTGCTCCTCATTTTGTTTGTGTGGTGAATATTCTCTCTCTCTCCTCTCTCCTCTCTCCCCTCCTTGTTCTTCCTCTCTTCCTACTCCCCTGTCCATCTCTCTATCTTAAATATTTGCTATATTTCCCATTTCAATCAAAATATTAAATTCCTGAAGATCTGAAATACGGATGACTCATGATGTTTACCTCCACAGACAGGATCCCCAGCTGACTCGCATGGAAGAAGCTCTAAGAGCCTTTTGCCTCAAACTCAGTATCAGTGACTCCTTGCTTCAGCCTCTCCCCTCCGGCTGTTCCTTTGTCATGCAGATTCATGTTCCCGAGCATGTGCCAAATGCAATGAGTACTGATGAGCAGCATCAGGTAAGGGAGGCCCTTAGTATTCAATATGCTTTGTTTTGTGGTATGCCGGATGTATACTATAGCATGAATGATAGCTGTGGCTCTGTCTCCTTTTTTGGGGGGTGATTTTAGTGTTGTATAAGTTCTTTACATTTTGCATGTTATCTTTTGTGGTTGACAACTTTCTTTCTTGGAATATGGTTATATACTGTTTTTCTATTATCATTAACTTTGGATTTTTGGTTTCAAAGAGTAATTATTTGGTTTTGTCAATATGGACATTTCACTGCTAGGTAATGAATTATTATTAAGATTATTACTGTCATTATTGTTGTTATTATTATAATACCCTTTTTTTCAAATCCGTATGAAAGTTTGTGTGATTTTTGTAGGATATCTTACAATGTTGAGTGAAAGGCTGTTAACTTAAAATATAGTTATTTAGCAAATAAAAAAGTAAGATTTGAAGCTCATGAAAAATCATATACATACAGGATATCTTCTATGTTTACCTGAATCATAGAAGTTAATACATGAATTTTACCAAGTGCTCAATCATCAAGCAAGGTACAGCTTTTTTGCTTCATATGCACAAACTCCTCTTCTGTACTTCTTGTTCTAAAGATCATTAAAATTGCTTTTTAGTCAAGCACTTTTAAGGAGATATTTCAGTATCCTTCATATTACTAAACATATAGTGTGAGTGTGTATGTAAATATGGCTAAAAAAAATGTGGTTCACCCTTTTAGAAATGTATGATAAAAGAAAGACAGCTCAGAATTTTTGGAATGCTTTAATGATACTTTGAAATTTTCATGTTGTGTTATAGTGTTTCAGTAATCTCAGAATTATAAAAAATAAGGCTGAGAATGAGTATTTCATAGAGTTATGGCTGTCAAGGATTAGGTCAAGATTTGATCAGATTTACAAACCCTTTGCTTTGACTTTCATATTCTAACTTTCATGCTCTAACCCCAAGGAATTCCCCTGGGTTGAAGCCGAGAAGGAACAAGTGGAGGTTCCAGACTCACATATCGTCCCACTCAAGACCCTACAGACAGAGGTTTGCAAGATGCAGCTATACGTTGAAGAGAGTGGCAACAAAAACGGTTCATCTGAGTAAAAACAGAAAAAAAGACAATGTATTTTGCATCTTTCGGGCGATACGTATTTTAAGTCTGGGTGACTGGTTGATAGGCAATTTATCTTTTCTATTCATGCAATTTTGATTGTATTCTGTTCTAGGAATTACTAGATGACCCTAACCATGGAATGTCATAGAATCTTGGTGTGTTTTGGTTGTAAAAGTTCAGTTTATTGTATTATAGTCTGGTTTATTAGTAGTAAGCACATTTCATTCTTCTTATGTCCTGATTTGTTAGATATTTGTTTTGGATATTAGTAGAGTTGAATTAGTACCTGCTGTGTACTTAGGTTAGACAGGCTGTGATTTATTTATTTCATAATGAAGTGCCAGATACCAAACCCTCCGAGACTATTGCATTATCTTGAGAGTAATGCAAATAGTGTCCTTTCAGGATATATCATATATTCATATCAGTGTCTTTTGTAAAAGCGTTAGAGAAAAACAGTATTGAAAATAAAAACTATACCTTTCTTATTTTTCCACAGTGAAGGGAAGTGAATATTTATGAATGTGAACTAAAGAACTACTTAACTTTTGTACACCCTACCCATGAATGAAGTATCCAGATATCAGTTGTTGTTGTTGTTGCGCTAATTTAGACCTCATCAGGGATCACAGCATTGCTGGAAATTCAAACACTATATACTGTTATAATATGTATGAATTAAACATTATAGTTTTAATTTTTTTTTTTTATAAATTAAAAGGTTGTGGCTTGGAAGAAAGTACTTGAAATAGAATTAGATTATTTCTAGTTTTTCTTTTTTATAGCTTTCCTTATTCTAAAAAGAGAATGATGATACTTTAAAAAAGAAAAAGTAGTAATGATTTTGTACAATTAGATGTAAATATTGAAGCTGTAAACCTTATTTGTAGCAGAACTCATTAATGCTACATCTGATATTTTGTGTATTTGAAATAAGCTAACTGCTCAAGTTATACCTGTTGACTTTATCAGAATAGTTTCTGTTTTTGTGTTATAAGAGACTGATTTTGATGAGATTTCTGTGTTCAAGAAGAATGCTTCTAAATGTTTGAGAAATGTGGTTACACTGACAGGGTTTGTTGTTTTGCCATAAAACACGTTTCTTAATAGGGAAATATGAATTGTCTTTGGTCAGCCTGCTGCATCAAGGTGTATGTAATAGGGTTAACAAAGTGTATGATAATATTTTGCAGAATTTTGTACCTTACAGATGTTTTTGTATGATAGATATAATGTACAAAATAAAATTATCACTATTGTACACTGTTTTTGAAGTAGATCATCCAGAGAAAAATTTTTTTTTGGAATAAAGACCATATCAAAAGGAAATATTTATTATTGAAAGAGGCATATCAACAGCAAACACACAAGATAGAGCCCACAAAATTATATCTATTTTTTCATAGATCCCATTAAACTAAGAACCCCCTTACACATCGGTACATATCATACATGTATTTAGGTGATCATATATGTCCTTTGAGCAGACAGGAGAATTAAACTCAAGTTGCAGAAAAGACTGTGAAGTGTGTGTATTTTTGGCGAGAAATGCAGTATAATGGAGAAAATAGTTAATGAAACATATTTTGGATTTAGTCAAACACTGTAAGTGATATTCACTAATAACCCATGTTCATGCTGAATGTCCTTGATGTAAAGCATATTTATTTGTGTTAACTATTAACCAATTAATAAACTGAGTCATTGCATCCACATGACATATTAACAGCAATTTAAATACTAAGAGTTGACAGTAATAAAGTAATACATTTCCAAATTAAGTACCTTTTCTTCTTATTAATAACTGAATTTAACTTAGAATGTGAGGTGCACTTA
>NW_020868793.1:432719-437719 GCF_003789085.1 Penaeus vannamei
AATCGGATATTTTTTCTCATAACTGCATTGGTTACTTTCTCTTCAAATCCACTTGAAACTTGCTGTGATCTGCAATGGAAATTTTGTATTTTTAACCCGCACCCACCAATGGTATAGCTTGGTGTTTTATGATTGCGGCTTTCACACACCATCTAAGACCAAGAAATATCCGCTGTGTAGATTACGGCAGAATAGAGCTTGTGAACCTCCTTCGATATTTTCATGTAAAAAAGATCATCCAAGGTTATTTTGTTACATGTGTAGGTTTTTAGCCTTATCCAGAGTGTTGACAGGCATGAGAGCTCGGCTGTGATTAAAGGGGCCCTACCTCCTAGAAACTGCATACAAGGTTATTTGCATAGTATTACCATGTATGTATGTGCCATAATTTATTTGGTTTGCATCATAGCGTTCCCACCCTTGGTGACTGTATCATGACAATACTTAGTTGATCAGAATTACTTTAACCCCTATGATCCAGATGACATTACCATCATGTCATGAAAAAATATGGCTTGAAGGGCAGATGACGCGAACATCCTGTATTGGGAAAATTTGGCTGTGGGCTGGGTTGGCATGAACTTGTCATCGTGAGCCTTTTGGCTAAAGGTTGGAATGATGGGAAAGACTCGCTATAAGTTCACAAAGCTCTTGGGGGCTAATTGACTCATTTGACATTTGCATTATTTCCATTGATTAACAAGTGTGGAATGTACTATCTGGGAGCCATGACTGAAGAGTGCCGACTCCAGGGAGGACACTATAACCATTCTTAGGATCCTATTCTTTGCTGCTATGACTGGTATTGCAGGTTGTATTATAGAAATTTGAATATTACCAAAGAATTTTACAGTTGACAATATTAATTATTTGTATTATTCTTGCACTAAGTTATGGACTACCTAGAGAGATAATATGGAGTCTGTGCAAGGAAAACAGTCCATTACCATCTGGATAAAGCATATCAGATATCAAAGATGGACATTGGAAAATGGGGGAAAAAGTTTGGATAATTCTAAGTAAGATAGCCGTGCTTATTTGTTGTTTTTTTGTTTATGTTTCTTCTCCTATCCCCTTCAATCTTGGGGAACCTGTGGAGAATTGGGAGTTGAAGGGGGTGGGGGGGACACGCACTGGAGAAATACTGGGATCAAAAGTGAAAATTTTTGGGGGAAAATGCAAAATCCGAATGAGAGTCCGGTGCCGCTACAAGATGCGCCAGTGTCAGTGTTGCCGAAATCCCGACGAAATTTTTTAACCTAACTTAACCCGGCCCCCTTCCCTGGGGTGTTTCCCTACCGGGGGCAATCCCCTGTACGCCCTTCCTTGGGGTATTTCCTTACCCCATTCCTAGGGGTATTTCGCTGTGATTTTCAGAAAGCTCTCAGTATTTCGAGACATTTAGGTTTGTGAACTCTTAGAAAAGCAACCTTTGAATTTGAATTAAAGCACAACCAGTGAGGTCCCCACAATTTTATTAACTTCCCCGATATGTACAAACACTAGTCAATAATTCTATTATATTTTCCTTGGGATATGTAGTGCAGCTGCCTTAATTAGTATTGCCAAAGCTTGAAATGTGTATGCAGAAAAAAAAGAAAATAACATTGCAAAGGGAAGTTACAGAGTCTTGTCACTGCACACTAGTGTTCACATGACCTCGATCTACAAGCAGCACTTCCATCAGAGTGGCCAATAAAGCAAGCCTGATGCTTGTATTTTGGGCCATATGATGGCAGTTGAAGCATCCAGATCCAGTGGGTTAATTAGACTGGGCTTATAATACACAGTCATTCGTAGTAATGTTCTTGGTGTCAGGAGTATGGTACTACTAATCATCGAAGGCTGGGTTTTTGCAACCTTGCCATTCTGCCCAGCCACAATTAGGTATAAAATTTTCAACCTTTACCATATGTAGTTTTTATTCATATAAAATGCTCGATGCCAGGTTTATTACACACAATTACAAATGTACACCTGGTATTACATCTCATATAAAAAAAATAGATTAGTATGGACCAGCTCGAGACACAAAGACAAGCACACAGACTTGCAATCATGTACAAAATCACAAACAACCTTATAGACATCAATAAACATGAATGCTTACAAACAGCACACTCATGCAACACAAGGAACTCCCACACCAGTAAATTCATCACATACCACAGCACCACTGACTCTTACAAGCACTCATGTACATACGCAACTGGAACAGGCTCCCCAAACATAATTGAAACTAAACACTCAATACCTTCACAAACAAAAAACAAACTTAACACAAACATCTTTTTAACACTTCCATTTTTAATCTTCCCTTTACCCAAACCAACCACCAATATGCATGTTATGCACTCATTAGCGAACTGCGCATTGTTATTGAGATTGAGATTTTTGAGGTTTGTAGAGTTCAAATATATGCACCAAAAAGTATAAGTCTGGTATGGCAGGTTGCATTGAAATTGAACAGTGGAGTACCATAATTGAAAAAATTACCACTGCCACTGAAATGGAGAAGGGCAAAAAAAAAGATAGAGAGAGAGATAGAGAGAGATAGAGAGAGAGAGATAGAGAGAGAGATAGAGAGAGAGATAGAGAGAGAGATAGAGAGAGAGAGAGAGAGAGATAGAGAGAGAGATAGAGAGAGAGATAGAGAGAGATAGAGAGAGATAGAGAGAGAGCAGAGAGATAGAGAGAGAGAGAGAGAGAGATAGAGAGAGAGAGAGAGAGAGAGAGAGAGGAGAGAGAGAGAGAGAGAGAGAGAGAGAGAGAGAGAGAGAGAGAGATAGAGAGAGATAGAGAGAGAGAGAGAGAGAGAGAGATAGAGAGAGAGATAGAGAGAGAGATAGAGAGAGAGAGGAGAGAGAGAGAGAGAGAGAGAGAGAGAGAGAGAGAGAGGAGAGGAGATGGAGATGGAGATGGAGAGGAGAGGAGATGGAGATGGAGAGGAGAGAGAGAGACAGAGAGAGAGAGAGAGAGAGAGAGAGAGAGAGAGAGAGAGAGAGAGAGAGAGAGAGAGAGAGAGAGAGAGAGAGAGAGAGAGAGAGAGAGAGAGAGAGAGAGAGAGAGAGAGAGAGAGAGAGAGAGAGAGAGAGAGAGAGAGAGAGAGAGAGAGAGAGAGAGAGAGAGAGAGTAGATGGAGAGAGAGCACAGAATTGCTAATGGCAAACAACAGTTCCCTACATCTGTTACCCTTAGTGCCAATGCACCATATTAACATATCATGGTCACATGACAGAAAGACAAGAGATAGGCCTATCCACTAGATGAGAGAGAGAGAGAGAGAGAGAGATAGATAGATAGATAGATTATCAAAAGTAGCATTACAGTCAACAGACCATCATGTGCATTGTGTCCAAATTTGGACTTTTTTACAATAAATGGAAAGATAGAAGAAGAAAAAACTTGATTTTGGTATGAAACAAGGATAGGTCTGGAGTCAAAGAGGCATGGTATCCGCTGGACAATGTGACTTTTTGATTATTAACCCCTTCTTTACTAAAAACCATATGGAAGTACTCATTTACTTAAAATATTAAAGTCAGTGATACACTTACAGGTCAGGGGAAGCACATGTACTTCCAAATGTCTCATTTGTTTCTGTTTACTCTGTGGTATAAGATCTATTATTGTCTAACAAACTCTCACATAATAGACTCCAGCATAATGAGTGATTCTTTGTGGGAAATTATTAGCAGATCACTCAACTTTTAGATAAATAGGAGAAATACACCATAAACCTTGTTACGGGAACACCATTTTGTAATAGAGAATGTCCTTAATTAACTTTTAATTTTTTGGGGGGTTATATATCCTTTCAGTGATGGGTACGTCTATAGTTGTCATGATATAATGGCCCATGATGTATATACGTGTCATTACTCACAATGGGTGGGCTAGCTTTACACAGCTTAGGCCTAGCCACACAGTCTAGACTGATGAGTAATATTACATCACAAAAAATTCAGGACCTGTCATCATTGAGATAAACATTACATTACATTTTATTTTTTTCTTATTACATTGATTCACTTGTTGAGTGAAGCATGGTTGTAAGATTAGCAAAGGGAGATGAAGAGGTACAAGGGGTTAGGGGAATGATGTTAGGTTTAGGGTGGGGTTATAGCTAAAAGAATCTTGCCCAACAGTATTAAATTTAGTTCCTCACAATTCCTACCTCCCATTGACAGTATGAGAAGCTAAAACTGTCCACCAGTTTCTGAGAGGCTATGCATAGGTATGCCAGCTCACAGCAAATGTCATAAGTACAAGAGCAATCAGTTGGACACTAGTGGTTAATGAAAGGACTAGGATGAGAACTTTTCTTTATAGTAGATGACCCTAGGAGGATGTTACAATATCACTCCTTAAATCTATGGTTACATTAGTCTTCTCTCTCCTTGGATTCCTAGACCAATCAAAAGTTATAGCTGGCCAGACTGCCTGAAAAAGATAAATTAATTTTTTGTGCTAATATAGTAGAGGGTGTAGCAGGTTAACTTAAGATTGAACTTATAGGTAATGATACCAAAAGATCAAAACCACTGCTTGTAAACACTCATTGTTTGGAATGAGTTAGATGCTTGTTGTGTGATATATAGGCCTCACCCATTCATAATGTGAGTGATAGTGGTGATTGGGGAGATTAATATTAATTTTTTCACAGCATTGGTACTGTAGCTGCTTCTCAGCTGATTAGTGCTTACCTTGTAGTGCAGAGATTTAGTATCCAGTCAAACACAGCCAGTACAGTGCCCCCTAAACGAAAGGCCCCAAAACAGAGGAGTCCCAAGCATTAAATGATGTAACTAATAGTTTCAGCATAAACATGTACCATAGACTAATTACAAATGGAAGACAGGGGATAGGAATATTGTTTGTTTTTCAGGAAAAGATGAGTAAAGGACCTAAAAAAAGAAAGTTATGAACCCCAAAACTTGACACATAATGAAAACAAGCCATGATATTTATCAGGAAATGCATCCTGTATCCTTTCAAAT
>NW_020868793.1:442719-450219 GCF_003789085.1 Penaeus vannamei
AAGAAGGAATCCAAGGAATACAAATTCATAATCCCAACAGATAAGCTTATCTGTTGAGATTATGAATTTGTGAATGAATTGATCAGTTGAAACCAGGCATTATATAATAAAACTGTAATTTGCATTAAAAAATTAAAAGAGAATCCGAGGAAGAACAAAATACAGACACACTAACTGTTCAAGTCAGGCCATATTCTCACTGAAACAGAAACCGCAGAATCTAGCTTGACTTGAACTTTTGTGAAACCCTTCCCACCCTTTGTTGTGGCTGTGTTTTCATGAGATCTCGGAGGCAACTTAAGTATCCTTACCAGGTGAAGAAAAAGCGAGAGAATTCAAGCGGGGTGGTGCAACATGCCGCGAGAACTCATCACCTCTCACTTGCCATCCACCTGTCTTTTATGCTCGAGGAGCTCTCTGGAATGCAGATTGACATGCATGACCGGCATAAGCAGTATGTACGCAAGGAACTCATGATAACAACAGGTGTGGTACAGGTTTTGTTGATTTTATTACCATTTGTTGAATGACCTTTGAATGAATTTATCTGGTTTTAACTTTCGGTGTTGCTATGATTATTATATTTGTTTTGTGATGTTCGTGTAGGTGAAGAGTAATAGAGGATACTTTTGATATTATATGCTGTTGTAGTAGTGGTAGTATGCTGTTACTAGGAATTTTGTAATATTGATAAGTGTATAATCTTGAAATCATAATGTACATATTAATATGAAATGTGACATGTGTACTTCATCTTTTATATTATCATAAGTATATATATCACTCATAATGTCATTTTTTATTCTATTCTTCTCTTCCTTCAGGTCATGATGAGAGGAACGAAGAAGAACTTGAATCCCTCTTAGAGCAGTCCACTGAAATCTTCACACAAAATATCATCAAGGAAACGCAGTTGGCACGGCAGCAGTTGCAGGACCTGCAGGACAGGCATGAAACTGTCATTAAATTGGAGAAATCTATAACGGAACTTTGTCAGTTATTCCAGGTAAGAAGCCATTGTCTTATTTTGTAAAGTAAATTATATTTACATGTATTCTTTTCATCCAATAGCTTTGTAGTTACTGGATTTTGTATTTATTTGTCTATTTGTTTATTTACTTATTTATTAGCATATTTATTCATGATTCAGTCATCTAAGTAGTGATCAGAAATGGAAGTTAATAAGAAAAAGATATGTTTTGTTTTTCTTTGCTTTCCCTTTTATTTTCCCTCACATTGAAATATATAGGACTCCTATTGTTATAATCTTTCTCTATTCATACCTTATATTATGGAAAAGCTCAAAGACCTGTTATCATGTATTCTTCTCCAAATATCTTCAGGTTTCTAGAAATTCCAAGTGTGCTCCAGGTCTCAGCAAGCCAAAACCAGTACTTAGATAACACAATTTTACCCAACAGGACCTGGCATTACTAGTGCACCAGCAAGGAGAAACCATTGACAGAATAGAGTCGCACATGTTTGAGGCGCAGGAGAGGGCCACCAAGGCGAAAGAACAGCTGCAAGAAGCCGTTGTCAACAAGAAGAAAGCTATGAAAAAGAAATTCATCCTGTATATGATCGGAGCAACCTGCCTGCTTGTTGTGGCTTTGATTATTATATTCAGTGTATGTGAATGCTAAATTTGGTCTTTTTTCTTTTCTTTACTTTTCTTTTTCTTTTTATTGTTTATTCATTATAATGGTTTTCGAAATACAAGTAAACTGATAACAAACAGTATATATATTCCCTCCTCAGGTGTTCAGATTGTGGTCATGATCATAAATGTTGAGCATTTAATGAAGCTGAATTAAAATTGCTATTGTATATAGCCATTACATTATTTCATATAGTATAGTGATTAAGATGAGTTCATTTAACTCTTTACAGTGATCATCCAAACATTTCAGTGATTAATCCAAGACAATCTCAGTTTCTTTTCAACAACAATTATTTGTGGATGTACTTTGCTCTTTTTATATATTTTTTTTATTTTTTTTATAACATAACCATTTTTATCTTGGCTTTTGTGGTAAGTCCTATAATTGGATTTTAAAATTTGTATGATGTCGTCTAAACTGGTAAACTTTAATTTGTAGGCTTGTATGAATGTTGTCAGTATATTATCCTGTCAGTTGCCTCACTGAAGAAACTGCATTTATCTAAGAAATCCTATTGTGTTTAGTGTAGCTGCAGATCTAGACCCATCAATGACGGGTACATGTCCTCTAGTTTTGTTTTCACACAGATGGTTCCACAAGTGCTCAGCCACCAAGGAGTCAGTTAGTTGGCAAGTAACTGCATGTGATATCCCCATTCCTTGAATTTATTTTATTTATTTGTTTTTTAAATTCTATTATTATCAGTACTGTTGTTATTATGATTGACATTACGATTATTATATTGTTATTAGAATACTAATAATAAAAAATCAAAAGAATGCCTCTAAAAATCAAGAAAAAAGGTAGACAGGTGTGATAGCTAGGACTAATAATTGACTCCTTGGTGAGTAAGCACATTTTAATCATCTCTGTGCAAACACAATAAATAAGCTAAAATTGCCATTAACATGTCATGTATTTCATGCCATCCGTAACCTTTAGGTTATCTGAGAGTGTTTGACGATACTTTTAAGGTTGTAAAAGAGGAAAAGGAACAAACTAGATAGGTGCTACATATGTAATGAGCTTTCATTTCATTTCTTTTGTTTTTTGTTTTTATTGTGACTTTTTCATATTTATGTACTTATACTTTCCCTAGTAGATACTTTATTAGTATTTTGTTGAAAATTTACATTAGATTTTGATTTATAGAATTGTTGCACAATAAACTGTCCGTCTGAAATGTAATAATCATGTTTAATCTTTTTCTTTCTTATTCTTTCATTTACGATGCAATTCATTTCTTTCTCTCTCTTTTCATAGTAGTGGTAAGACTAACTCATATTTTGTATTACAGTTTGTGGGCTGAGGAGGATGAAGACCCTCCCTGGTTCTGTGCCCCTCACATCGGTGTTCAAGAGGACGGCTAATAAATTGTCAGCGAGTGATATCTGCGTTGTCTTTTTAGTGTGAATATTTATTTTGTTTATTATGTGGAATAAAAGAATAATAGCTTGAAGGCCACTCCATTTTGCAGTGGGATTGGTCTTTAGGAATGTGCGGTTGGGTTTGAATTGTGCATTTTGCATTTTAGAAAGTCAAAATATTTACCCTGGCTGGTGTATTATTGAAAAGGTCATGCATTTTCTTTTTTCGTCTTGCTAATTCCAAAATCCATTTTGTTTACTTTATTTTTATGAGAGTTCAAATTGGCTTTATATTTTGTACTAAATGATAAGATAAGAATTATGTTTTGCACCAATTTAAAGAAAGACTATATTTTTGGCAGAATTATTGTTATTATTAACATTATTATTGATATATGTATTTTTTAAAGGTAGGCTAGGAATATTTACCACACCATCGATAATTTTGTGATATTAGGATACATAGAGAAGAGAATGTATGATGCTATTTTTCAAACTGACCATGTAAAGAGTACTGGAATATTTTTTTACCAATATGACCTTTTATGTTGCACGTAAAAGATTATTGTTCTAGGAATCTTCCAGGTAAGAAATCCGTATAAAGTATCTAATATTACAGTTGTATGAGTTTGATGATTTGGCACAAAAGGAGTAAGCTGCCAAAATACCATTCTTTTGTTTTCTCCTAAGAGCAGAGGAGTAGTCTTCATGCATTGATAATGCACAATAAACTAATATAGAATCTCTGTAAGAGAAGAATGTGTTCATAAATTAATGGCATATATATCTGTATTGATGCAGATTTGTTATTATTATTTTCATTATTATTATTACTATCTATTATTATTATTATTATTATCATCATCATTATTTTATGAGATTGAACACCTTTTGGGAAATATTTTGAATTTATTTTAATTAATTTTACCTTTAGTCACAAGCATGCACTTGGATGCACACCAACACCTTTTCTTTTCTATAACTTCCATTTTCCTCTCTTTTCCACATTGTTTTTCCTTTTTTTAGTCTATGCTTTCTAAAAATTCTTTGTCTTATGATGAGGAAGTATGTAATGTTTGTTAAAGAGCTGGAGTAATCATTGTTTCTTTTTTGATTTCATCATTCATTGTATTTTCCTATTTGTTTATTTATTTCTCTGAGGCATCAAGAACTTCATGCTTTAAACAGTTATTATCTGAATCTGTTTTCTGTCTTACAAAGGAGTATTTTACAGGGAATATGAAGTCAATCAGCAAATCTTTTCTCCAAATGACAGTCTGTTTATCAATAACATTTTAAAAATAATATATATATGTATATTTATAAGTTGTAGCCTATAACTTGTAACTCCGTGCCTACATCACTGGATCTTTTCCTTTGACAGTGAGTTATCCCAGAACAATTCACAATATCCTCAGGAATGTAATTTTTGTATCCAGATATTCCTATTTTGCATTTGCTTTGCATTACCCGGTTTGATATTGGTTTATTAGAGATTGCGGTATTTAGTTCTCGAATATTGTACTGGTTGAATATTTCAGTTTAGCAAAATTGAGGATAAAAATGAATGAAAGAAATGGAAAATTTAGAATGTATTTCCATTCTGTCGGCATCTACTTCCTCTTCTTCTTCTATATGCCTTCAGTTTTATTTTCTTCTCCTATCTTGTCTTATACTTCTTTTTATTTTATTTGTTCCTTCTCTTTGTGACCCAGCTGCAGTCGTTACAACTATATTTTTAAGACGTTGAAGTAACAGTTATTTATTTCACAAAAGGGCATAGAGGCCTAGCCAAACGTGGTATGGTAACTCCTTAGGCTTCATACCTCATTGTAGTTCCTGGTGATGTTGATATGATTATTTTGTTCTTGTGTTACTTTGTTCATGATTTGTATAATGATTCGAGTGTATGCAGGTGTTGAAGGCATTGTGTTTAGTGACTTCAGGTGCTCAGTGTTAGTATAGAATTTGTTTTGTTTAACTATCACGAAGTCCTCTTTGGAAAGATAACATTTTGTACCGCCTTATCCCGGAAATATTTTGGAAAGATAACATTCTGTACCGCAATATCCCGGAAACATTGACTCATTTTCGGGTATGTGGTTAATTTTTTTTATTGTTATTAGTGGATAATGGATTTTGATGTCAATATTTGCCTGGGACAGAATGGGTTTTTATTTTTATTTTTTATTTATTTATTTATTTATTTTAGATTTATTTATTTATTTTTTAAGAGTGAACCACAATTTCTTTCATTTTGTATATTTGATAAAGCTGTTTTATAGTAATCTGTATATTTGATGATAATTTAAAAGTTAGGAGGATTTTCTTTATTCCTTAATTTATAAATGTGCAAGCAACATGCAGAGCTCTTGTTAACTTTATTGGTAATTTTGATTATTCACCTTTCATATTTTTTTCTTCTTTTAAGAGAAAAAAATTATATCAGTTTGTTATAATTAGATTTTCAGATTCATATGGCACTTTTATATTATAGCATTTACTCAAAATTGTTTCAAGTTTAGATATAAGGTTCATATTGGCAAATTTGTAAAGATAGGAAGATGTTCCTATAGAAGAAGGAAAAATTATTATCTTAATTTTAATGAAGAAATTATTTGAGATTGGTGGAATTTTAAGAATTATAACTTTGCATTTTTAAGCCAATATTTTGGTAATATATTTGAGTTTCTCTATTGTCTAACCTAAATACAAACAAAACTTCACTTCCACAATCAGACATCACCTATTACACGTGCCTTCAAAAATATTGTGCCTTTTATCTTTTTTCAAACACAAAATAATTGGGTGCTTAAACAGTAAAGACCCATTCATTTGCTTTTAATCTCAATAAGTGACACTTGGAGAGAATTAGAAAAGTGATATGAAATTCTTCCTATCTGAGAAATACTGTAGCAGATATGCAGGATTTTCTGCATAAGTAATTGAAAGTGCATGTGTTTTCCATTTACCATTTCTCATGTGTGGTTTCATGCCCTGTATGTGTATGTGTATATTTGAATGAATGTAGCTGAAAATATGAGACATAAATAGTATTTGATACAATCTATAATTTGATGTTTTGTTTTACATATGTGTATATTTTATGAGATATAAGAGAGGCAACTGGTTTGTGATCGGGCGGCAGCTTTTATAAACCGTTTCAACCAGTGGAAATTTTCCGTTTGGCTGCTTGATTGTCAATGTATGAATTAATGTTGACATATAGAATTTATCATTATTTTTCTTTCTTTCTGCAGAAGGGCTTGGTTAAAATATTGGTTAATGACTATCATACTTTAGATGTTAAAACACAAATATGCTACAATTGTGTTTCAGCTTCCACATTTATATATATTCATTTGTAGCAAATCTGTTGGGAAATCTAGAAAATATAGTATTTATGATAATGAAAACCATCCGATCAAATGTGAAAAGCAGCATATTTATTGCCTTTTATGTCACCAGCTTCTTCCTAAGACATGATATCCATGATATCCACATCATTCATTTATTTGCATGCTAAGGGTCAATGTAGCATGGTAGTAAAAGGGTTAATGTAGATTTATATTTGCACTTGTACTAAATAATCTGACTTGGCTATACAAGGGACCAAAGACCTAAATATAAGCTGGTGCCTTAATGTGTAGTTATTAATGTTTCATGAATGACTGAATCATGCATGTATGGTAATAATGCAATAAAATGTACTTAATCCTGAAATACTTAAATGCATTTGTGATGAATTATATAATGCCTTGTTTTTGTATCGTCAAATAATTAAAATTGGATATAATGGAACAGTTCTTTCAATATTTCTCCATTATGGTAATTGCATGTTCCCTGTGTTCAGAGTGTGTATATTACATGAAAAGAATTGCCAAGTCTAACAACAATGCATTGAAATAGTACACATAAAACTAATAAAATGGATATTTTCATTTCAATTCATTATTATGAAAATATCTTTTTCAGTGTTGTCATTTTTATTCTTTCGTTTAATGTTATTGGCATTGATTTTCTTTTCTTTTTTTTTAGTAAATATAAACTATATGATACAAGTTTCATAATCAAATGTAGTAGAGAACTGGATTTACACATTTCAGTAAACAAAGATGACAATTTCAATTTGTCCAAAAATGCACGGTTCATTGTTGCATGACTTGTTTTGCATTATGTACCATTAGTGACAGATAATGCATTATTTTTACGCTATTAAAATGGGTTTTCACTGATGGCACAACCTAGTATGGTACAGTTTAATTGATAAATCTTTTAGGTCCACACTTGGGCCAGTCCATGCTGCATGGTGAACAAGCACTTTGCTAACACTAAGGAAAGGAGAACTGCGGTGAAAACAGAAAAGCAGACAGTTGTGCGGGTGTCACAAAATTTCCAGTCTGGGAACTGCCTATATAGACTGATCATGGAAGGAGTAAGAATTCAGGAGTGTTGACATTTCTGCTGCTTGG
>NW_020868793.1:457719-470219 GCF_003789085.1 Penaeus vannamei
GAAGAGAATGGTGATGATGATGAGGATGATGATGGTAATGATGATGAGGAGGACGAAGAGATGGATGGTGATGATGACGATGATGGTGATGATGATAGTGATGATGATGAGGAGGAATAGAATAATAAAAGGAGGAATACAAAGAAGAAAAAGAAGAGGATGACGTAGAAAAAAGTAAGAGAAACAGGAATGGAATACAAATAAGAAGGAAGAAAAAGAAAAAGAAAAAAGGATGATGAAGAAGAAACAGAAGAAAAAAGAAGAAAGAAAAAAAGAAAAGAAAAAGAAAGAAATAAGAAGAATAGGAAGATTACCAACAGAAGACAGGGGATGTTGACACCGGAATTCCTCGCTCGCGGGTGTGTCAGAAGCGAACCCAAGAGTCCGGATCGGGTGTGGCACGCGCGCCTTCCGTATCGGCTTGTGTCAGACGCCCTCGCTCGGCAACCCGCGTGGCTGACGCTGAGGTACTGTTAGGACTCGGCGCCCGGGCGAGGAAACGTAGGTGCGTAGGCCTATGTTGATGCGCGGTGAGGCTGAATCACATCTCGGGGAAAGGGATGTTTTTTTCTTAATTGTTTGTTGTCGTTGTTATTTATTTATTTATTTTATTATGTTATTCTTATATTTTGTTATTATTTTTTTGTTATTATGATGAAAATGATAATGATAATAACAACAATGGTAAGGAAACGTAGGTGCGTAGGCCTATGTTGACGTCGCGGTGAGGCTGAATCACATCTCGGGGAAAGGGATGTTTTTTTTTCATTTTTTGTTGTCGTTGTTATTATTTGTTTATTCTATTCTGTTATTATTATTTTTTGTTATTATTGTTTTGTTATTATAATAAAAATGATAATGATAATAACAACAATGGTAAGGAAACGTGGCGCGTAGGCCTATGTTGACGTCGCGGTGAGGCTGAATCACATCTCGGGAAAGGATTTTTTTTTTTTTTTTTGTTTGTTGTCGTTGTTATTTATTTATTTATTTTATTCTGTTATTATTGTTTTTTGTGCTATGGTCATTGTCGTTATTAGGTCGTTGTTCTTGTCGTTATGATGATGATGGTGAAAGCAATAATGATGACAACTACAATAATGCAATAATGACAGGGATAGTAATGATAATCATAATGATAGTGAAGATAATAGTTAATAACAACAATAATGAAAATGATAATGATAATAACACAATGGTAAGGAAACGGCACGTAGGCCTATGTTGACGTCGCGGTGAGGCTGAATCACATCTCGGGGAAAGGATGTTTTTTTCAATTGTTTGTTGTCGTTGTTATTTATTTATTTTATTATGTTATTATTATTTTTTGTTATTTTTTTTTTGTTATTTATAATGAAAATGATAATGATAATAACAACAATGGTAAGGAAACAGTGCGTAGGCCTATGTTGACGTCGCGGTGAGACTGAATTACATCTCGAGAAAAGGATGTTTTTTTTTTTTTTTTTAATTGTTGTTGTTGTTATTTATTTATCTATTTTATGTTATTATTGTTCTGTGTGCTATGGTCATTGTCGTTATTAAATCGTTGTTCTTGTCGTTATGATGATGGTGAAAGCAATAATGATAACAACTACAATAACAATTGCAATAATGATGGGGATAGTAATATAAAGATCATAATAACAACAATAATGAAAATATGATAATGATAATACAACAATGGTAAGGAAACGGCGCGTAGGCCTATGTTGATGCGCGGTGAGGCTGAATCACAGCTCGGGAAAGGGATGTTTTTTTTTTATTGTTTGTTGTCGTTGTTATTTATTTATTTATTTTATTTTGTTATTATTGTTTTGTGTGCTATGATCATTGCCGTTATTAGGTCGTTGTTCTTGTCGTTATGATGATGATGGTGAAAGCAATAATGATAACAACTACAATAACAATAGCAATAATGATAGGGATAGTAATGATAATAATCATGATAGTGATGATAATAGTCATAATAACAACAATAATGAAAATGATAATGATAATAACAACAATGGTAAGGAAATAGTGCGTAGGCCTATGTTGACGTCGCGGTGAGGCTGAATTACATATGGGTTCTCGGAAAGGGATGCTTTTTTGTCTTTGTTGTCGTTATCATTAGTTTTTTTTCTTATTTCTTTATCTTTTTTATCTTTTATTTATTTGTGTTATTATTTTTTGTGCTATGATCATTGTCGTTATTATGATCGTAATTATTGTCATTAAGATAACGATGGTAAAGGCAATAATGATGACAACTACAATAACAATAGCAATAATGACAGGGATAGTAATGATAAAAATCATGATAATGATAATGATATGAAAAATAATCATAATAACAACATAAATGAAAATGATAATAATAACAACAAAGATAACAATAATAACGATGATAATGATTATGAACATTATATTATCTCATGAACATTATATCATCTCTTTATTATCATCGTCATCACTCTAATATCCTCTTTACACAACGTCCAGGAAAGAAAACGCTTTCATTCACACATCTCTGAGCAGGTTGTCACAAGCAGGGCCATAAATCACAACGATGATGCGGGTTGTTAATCTTGATGAGTTAGCTGCTGACAGTATCAGAGAAGCGCAAAGACGAGCAGGTAAATAATGAACAAAGTTTTTTTTTTTTTTTTTTTTTTTATTTTGCTTCTTTATGGATGCTATTCATCCGATCCTTCTTTTTCCGTTATAATGGGTGTATTTATGTGTGCAGATATATGTGCATATACACACACCACACCACACAACATAACATATTATATATATATATATTATTACATATACATATATATATATATATATATTATAATATATTAATATATAATATATTATATATTATATAATATAATATAATATAATTATATAATATTTATATATATATTTATAATATTATATATATATATATATATATATATATATATAGATGTATATGTATATGTATATGTATATGTATGTATATGTATATGTATATGTATATGTATGTGTGTATGTGTGTATGTGTGTGTGTGTGCGTGTATGTGCGTGTATGTGCGTGTATGTGCGTGTATGTGTGTGTGTTGTGTGTGTGTGTGTGTGTGTGTGTGTGTGTGTGTGTGTACATGTGCGTGTGTGTGTGTGTACATGTGCGTGTGTGTGCGTGCGGTCGATACAGGGAGTTTCGTTCTTCGTGCACAGTTGCATACCCGCCAAACATAACATGATCCTGCAGCCCAAAGTAATTATCCTCTCGCAAATATTTCATGCAATACCATTTGTAATTATCGCCGCAGCCTGTGCTATTCGCAGCTATGCAATCGCGTGTAATAATCTTGTTGTCATTCTTACCATCAATTTATTACACAGAGATAAGGGATAAGTGAAACGAAAGAGAAACGCAAGAAAAAAGATATATGATTATGAAAAAGATAGAGCAAAAAAAAAAAAAAAAAAAAAAGTAAAATTGCGAAGAAAATTACAGAATAACTGATAAAAAGAAATGATGGGTTAAAAAAATCGAAATTGAAAATGGATGATAGAAATGGGTAAGGGAAGGAGAATAAAACAAAGATAAATGATCTAACAGAAGAAGAAGATGGAGAAGACGAGAAAGAAGAAGAAGAAGAGGAAAGCAAAGATGAAGAAAAAAATATGAAATAATAAGAATAAAGAAAGAAAAAGAAGAAAACAAGAACAAAGAAACAAATACAAGAAGCGATTACACCGAAATAAGATAAATGAAGGGTAGAAGGAAGTCGCGGTGGGAAAATATGACGAAAACGGGGTCATAAGGAAGGAAGGAAGGAGAGGAAGAGGGAGAGCGTGAAGGAAAATCCCACTGACCTTTCAGAGGCTAAGGGATGGAAGGATCGAGGGGAGGGGGTGGGGGGGAGAGGGAGGATCGAGGGGGTGGGGTGGAGGGGGAAGGATCGGGGGGTGGGGGGGAGAGGGGATCGAGGGGGTGGGGGATGGGAGGGAAGGATCGAGGGGGGAGGGGGGGTGGGGGGGAGGAAGATCGAGGGGTGGGGGATGGGAGGGAGGGAAGGTCGAGGGGGTGGGGTGGGTGGGAGGGGGAGGTAAGAGGAGGAAAAAGGGGGGGAGGGGGAAGGTAAGAGGAAGGAAGGAGGGGGGAGGGAGAAGGGGAAGGAGGGGGGAGGGAGTGAGGAGGGAGAGGAGAGGGTAAGAGGGAGGAAGAAGGGGGGAGGGGGGGTGGTAGGAGGGAGGGAGGCGAGGTGAGAGAAGAGGAAGGATCGAGGGGTGGGGGGGGAGGGAGGGAAGGATCGGGGGGGGGGGGAGGAGAGGAAGGATCGAGGGGGTGGGGGGAGGGAGGGAAGGATCGAGGGGTGGGGTGGGTGGGAGGGAGGGTAAGAGGGAGGAAAAAGGGGGGGAGGGGGGAAGGTAAGAGGAGGAAGGAGGGGGAGGGAGAAGGGGAAGGAGGGGAGGGAGTGAGGAGGGAGGAGAGGTAAGAGGGAGAAGAAGGGGGAGGGAGGGAGGGGTAGGGGGAGGGTAGAGGAGGAGAAGGGGGGGAGGAAGAGGGAAGGAGAGGGAGGGAGGGAGAAGGGTAGGAGGGAGGAAGGAGGGGGGAGGGTAGGGGGGAGGAAGGAGGGAGGAGGGAAGGAATGGAGGAAGAGAGAAAGGGTTGGGTTATTTAGTAGACGGGGGTGGGGTAAGGTAGTAGCAGGGGGGGAGAAGAAGGATAATTAAGGCAGGGGGGTTAAGGGCAACAGGGGGGGAGAGGGGGAAGGAGGAACAGGAGGAGGGAGATGGAGAAGGAGAATTGTAGGGAGGAGGAAAGGGAAGAAAACTAACCGAAGGAGGAAGGAGGGAAAGCTAAACTGTATGAGGAGAGAGAGAGAAAAGAATAACAAAAAATGTAAGAGAATAAGATAATTAAAAGAGAATGAAAAATGATAGGACCAGAAAGGGGAATTGAAGAAGGTAAATAACACGAGGGAAAGGGAGAGAGGGGAGGATGAATGAAAGACTAAAACGGAGAAAATAGAAAGAAAAATATAGCAGTAAGTTAAGAGAAGAGAGATTAAACGACAACAGATAGAGAGGAAGAAAGAGGAGACGAGGATAACGAAAGAAAGAAGAAAGAAGATAGAAAATCATAATAACAAGGTAAGAGAAGAGGATAACTTGAAAGAACGGAAGAAAAGATAGAACAAAAGATAGCAAGGAAGCAAGCAAGAGAGAATAACTTGAAAGAACAGAAAAAGAAAGAGAAGAGCAAGGGAAGAGAAGAGAATAACTTGAAAGAACAGAAAAAGAAAGAGAAGAGCAAGGGAAGAGAAGAGAATAACTTGAAAGAACAGAAAGAGAGATATCAAAACAAAAACAACAACAACAACAAGGTAAAATGAGAGAGGACGTTCAACCAAGTAATAAATATTATCAACAGCGATAATCTCACACAAAAAAAGGAAAGAATTACCATCAATACTTCCGCATAACTTCAAGGTTAATGACTTAGGCTTGTGAAATGAGCATCCTCCAATAATGATGATAATAAAAATGACGGAAGGATGGGAATGAGGGAAAAGGTGGTGATGTGTGGTAGTGAGTCAAGGGCGAAGTGAGAGGAAGATACAGTCATGCATATACACAAACATACGGATGTACACATACGCACACACACAGATATGTACGTACACATTAATACATATACAAAAACACACACATACATGCACCCATATCAAACCTACGGATGTACACAAACGCACACACACAGATATGTACGTACACATTAATACATATACAAGAACAACACATACATGCACCCATATCAAACCTACGGATGTACACAAACGCACATACGCGCACACACAGATATGTACATACACATTAATACACATACAAAAACACACACATACATGTACCCGTATGTATACACAGACACGGAAACACGTACACACGCTACTTGTATCTCGATTATTTTCTATTATTAATGGAAAATAAATAAATCTTTGATTTATGATATATATGTGAAATGAATTGCGAAAGGAGAGTGAAAATACGAAGAAAAAAAGTGAGAGGAAGAGAAACAGAAAAGCAGAGCAAGCAGAACAAGAAGAAAAGGAAGAAGAAGAAGACGAAAAAGATGAAAGAATAAAGATGATGAGGAAGATCCAAAGACGAAGGAGAAGAAGAAACAGAGAGAGGAGGAGGAGAAGGGTGGGAGGAGGATAAGAAGAAGAAGGAGGAGGTGTATAAAAAGACGGATAAGAAATATATATTATAAAAAAAAGAAGACGAGAAAAAAAATAGACATGAAAAGAAAGAAGCAAAGGAAGCAGAACTGTAGAAAGAACAAGAAGTAAATCAACAAAAAACAACAACCTATGACCGATATATGATGCAAACCCGAGACAGATTACTCCAAACCGCCCGACGTGTTACAAACGTGACAGCGGACCGTGACAGCGAACGAGCCAGCGGACTGCCTGCCTCTCGCGCCCGTAACGACGACACTCGCGCGGCGGCGGCGACGTGTCACAGACGTGTTCCGATCTTGCGTTACGATACGATTTCGTCCAAAAGAGAGACCAAGTGCTTGTAATTTTTTTTAGCCGAATATCTCTCGTTATCCATTTCTCTTCTTTGTATATTCGTTCATTTGTTCATTTCATCTCTCATTATCCATTTCTTTTCTTTATATATTCGTTCATTTGTTCATTTCATCTGGAACGCCGCTGCATTTTGGGTATAAATATATATGCGGTGCACCCGGGTGTTTTGGCGAAGGACTGGCTCGAAAGGAACTATATTATAATATATTATAACTACATCATAATGGAAGAACATTACTGTGGAGGAACGAGGAAAGTGACTCTGTGGAGGAGCGGTTAAGCGAGAACATTTCGGAGCTTCTTCAGGCGGAGAGAGAAAGAAAATTTCGGCGCGTCCCTTCTGCAGGTAAGGATTGGGTTCTTCGGGATCTCTTTTTGTAAAGGGCGATGTGGAGGGAAATTGTGAGCGAGGAGGAGTGAATGGGAAGCAGGGAGGGTTGGTGGAAAGATAGTGAGGGGATGTGTATATGCATATATATACAAATGCACGCAAGTCTATATATGTCTGTGTGTGCGTGTGTGTGTGTGTACACATACACACACACACACACACACAACACACACACACACACACACACACACACACACACACACACACACATACACACACACACACTACACACACACACACACACACACACACACACACACACACACACAACACACATTATATATATATACATATATATATATATAATATATATATATATATAATATATATATATGTATATATATATAATATATATATATATATATATAATATATATATATATATATAAGCAGAGAGAGATAGAGATAAGAATAGAGAAGAGAGAGAGGAGAGAGAGAGAGAAAGAGAGAGAAAGAAAGAGATATGTAAGTAGAGAGAGAGAGAGAAAGAAAGAGATATGTAAATAGAGAGAGAGAGAAAGAGAGGGGGGGAGAAGAGGAAGAGAGAGGGAAATAAAGAAAAGAGAGAACCTTTCTTTGCTTGAGAACTGAATGACGGATCATATACTGTGCATTACGCAAGAATAAGGTAATATCCCAGTGTAGGAGAATAGTGTTTGAAATTCACCTTTTACAAATGGAGCCTGTTAATTCTGTTTAATTCTACATGTTTTGAAAGAAAAAAAAATCATAAATAAATAATGAATAAAGGTTTAAAGATGGGTTAGTATAATAGATAGATAGATAGATAAGATAGAGATGATAGATAGATAGATAGATAGATAGATAGATAGATAGATAGATAGATAGATAGATAGATAGATAGATTGATTGATTGATTGATTGATTGATTGATTGATTGATAGATTGATAGATTGATTGATAGATTGGTAGATAGATAGAGATGGATAGATAAGTAGATAAGCCGAAGAATATTACTTAAACATTTGTTGTTAAACAATCCAGGCAAACTAAATACTTGTCCACACTCATACTAAATTATGCGTAACAAATATAAACTCAATTGCTTTGAATAAACAAAAATGATCTATATAATCATGGAGTTCATTCTTTACGCACATATCAAACAGTTCCCCCTGAAAAAAACGAATAGAAAACGGACTTTAAAAATGCAGAACAAACGAAAACGGCGCCACCGCGGCCATCTTGACATTGTGCGAATAAATAGCGTTTGTTTATCCTCAAGTGTCTTGTGTTTACCTCGTGCAAACTTCACCTGCATGTCCAGAAGCCATTGCAGCTGCCGGGTCGTGCTGGTCGTTGTTCTGGATTCCTTTTCGAGAGACAGAATAAAAAGAAAAGACAAAAAAGAAAAAAAAAAAAAAAAAAGTTTTTTTTTTTTTTTTTTTTTACCAAGGTCATTTATATCAATGGTTAACTCACAGGTTATGTTTGTTATCATCACCAATCAGTTACCTGCACACAAAAGATATTGAATCCATGGTTAACTGCGGTCCAATCACAACCCGTTATTGTACACAGATCAATTATAGATTAGGGTGGTGATTAGACACCCGCTCGTGTTTGCAGACTAATTATCACTTCGAAGACATGACACTTTGATCAATACTCGCCTTTATGGTCACGAGTAGATAAAGCAGTGTGTCTTCCTAGTGTCTTTGTTGTGATCATTGATATCATTATGATAATAGTGATGGGCGATTATAATGGTAGTGAGGGTGATGATAACAATATTGACAATGATAATCATAATGATGTTAATAATAATTTTTTTAATCATAGTGATAACAGTGGTGATAACGATGATGATCGTCATCACTATCATCATTATTGTCACTATCATTATCATTATAATAATAATAATGATAATGACAATAACAATGATAATAATGTAGAAGAGGTATGAATGAGAATGAATATCTTCACAATACAAGACATATTTGACCGGTTTCGTATATATCTTTATACATTTCTGACGAAGATATATTTGAAGCCGGTCATATACATCTCGTATTGTGAAGATATTAATTTTCATTAATACCTTTTCTACATTTGTCAACATCAGTGCGGTTCAGTAATAATGATAATGATAATAATGATAATTATTATCATCATTATTATTATCATTATCATTATCATTGTTGTTGTTACTATTATCATTATGTTTCGTACTGTTAGTGAGAAAAGAATTACAGTAAAATTTTCATCATCCTTATTATGATTAGCACTACAATTAATCGTTATTGTTATATTTAGTTTCTCTCCTCTCTCTCTCTCTCTCTCTCTTCTTCTCCTTCACTGTCTCTCTCTTTCTGTCTGAATGTCTCTCTCTCCCTCCTCCCTCTCTTCTCTCTCTCTTACTCTCTCTCTCTCTCTGCCCCCTCTCTCTCTCTCTTCTCTCTCCTCTCTCTCTCTCTCTCTCTCTCTCTCTCTCTCTCTCTCTCTCTCTCTCCTCTCTCTCTCTCTCTCTCTCTCTCTCTCTCTCTCTCTATCTCTCTATCTCTCTCTCTTCTTCTCTCTCTTCTCTCTATCTATCTTCTCTCTCTCTCTCTCTCTCTATCTCTCTCTCTCTCTCTCTCTCTCTCTCTCTCTATCTCTCTCTCACCAAAGTAATGGAATTATTCTAAGTATACCATCTTATCTCCTGTAATCAACTCACCAGATTCATAACAGGGTCATTCCGCTATTGATTTAAAAATAAAAAAATCAAATATAAAGCAACCAATGACAAAATGTTGCTCTTACACTTGAAAATGAGGATAAACCAGAGATAGAGAAGTAGAGTATATTATGCGAATATGCTGAATATGACCATCGTGACAGTATATCCTGTTCTTCTGGTGTGTACTAGTTTTAGGAAGAAAATGTCCCCGGAATGCACGTGTAATATTCTGCAATTTGAATCTTCAACATTATTTCTTTTGTGGTTGTTTCTGTTGTTGTTTTTGTTGTTTTGTCGTTATTTTTTATCATTATTATGATAATTAAATTTATTGCAATCATTACTACTATTATAGGTATAACTACTACTAATACTAATGATAATAATAGTACTTCCGCTGCCTTTGCTGCTACTAGTACTGCTGTTACTATTACTACTACAACTCCCTTTACTAAACCTATTACTACTATTACTACTGCTATTATTATTACTACTACTATTATATTACTTATCTGTTATTACTGTACGACTAACTTAATCTTTTTTATCATTATTATAATCATAATTCACATACCATTATCATTATCATAATTCTATCATCTTAATCATTTTTTTCTTATTATTCATTATATCGATTATTATCACCATCATTATATCGATATTATCATCATTATCCTTACTATCCCCGCTCTCTCTTCCCATTTCCCTCTTCCCTTTACTCTCCCTCCCTCCCACTCCCACCCACCGACACCTCGCACACCCGCCCAAATATCCGCCCATGCAGATCCGGATACAATACCACACCCAATACATGATACACCGTTTTACATACTATCTTAAAGTACGTTCTTTTGTCCCGACTTCCGCCCTCGTCACGGATCGCGCCTCGAATCTGTACAACGAAGAGTGTTGGAGGGAAAAAAAATGAATAAAGATGCTTAACTGTTGTGGGAGAAGATGGGGAGGGGGGGGGGGGGGGTAGGTGAGAAGGGAGGAGGGTGATGGAGGAGATATGGAGAAGGAAGGGAGGGGGAAGGGAGAGAGATTTATAGGGAAGGGGAGGGAAGAGGGAAGAATGGGGAAGGAGAGGGAGAGGGAAGAATGGGGAAGGAGAGGGAGAGGGAAGAATAGGGAATTGGGAAGGAGAGGGAGAGGAAGAATGGGGAAGGAGAGGGAGAGGGAAGAATAGGGAAGAAGAGGAGAGGAAGAAGGGAAGGAGAGGAGAGGGAAGAATGAGGAAAGAGAGGGAGAGGAAGGATGAGAGCATAGAGGGTGAGGATTACCTGGAATGGGGTTGGTAGGAGTGGGGGGGGGGAGGAGGAGAAGGAGAGGGAAGGGTGGGGAGGGAGAGGGAGAGGGAGGTGGGATAGGGAAGGACGGACTTGGATAGGGAGGGAAGAGGAGGGATGGGGAGGAAGGATGGAAAGGGAAAGGGAAAGATTGGGAGTGAGAAGGAAGAAACGTGAGAAGAGAAGAGGAAAAGAGATAAAAAGGAGGAGAGAGAAGGGGGGGGGGGGAGAAGGGTGAAGAAAAGGAAGAGAAGGAATGGAAGGGGCGAAAAAGGAAGATAAGGAAAGTGGGTAAATGAGACAGTGATAAAGGTAGGAAGGAAAAGGGAAAAAGGAAGGAGAGAGAGAGAGAGAGAGAGAGAGAGAGAGAGAGAGAGAGAGAGAGAGAGAGAGAGAGAGAGAGAGAGAGAGGAGAGAAGAGAGAGAGAGAGAGAGAGAGAGAGAGAGAGAGAGAGAGAGAGAGAGAGAGAGAGAGAGAGAGAGAGAGAGAGAGAGAGAGAGAGAGAGAGAGAGAGAGAGAGAGAGAGAGAGAGAGAGAGAGAGAGAGAGAGAGAGAGAGAGAGCGGAGAGAGAAAAGGAAACAAGGAAAAAACCAGGCAGAGAAAACAATAAAAAAAGGGAGCATAGGGGGATAAATATGAATTAAAAGAAAGAAAAAGAAGGAGAAGAAAAAGAAGAATAAACAAGATAAAAACAAAAACAAACAAAGCAGAACAACCCACAAAACAAACAAACAAACAAACCAAAAGCCGAAATCAGCCCCGGCAGCAATCCGTGACGTCAGGCCTTCACGTGGGGGGGGGGGTGCTTATTCGATGACGTAATCGCGTCCAGATCCCCCTTTCTACGCAATGACCCGGGTGTGACGCCCCCTCCTCCCTCCCTCCCTCCCTCCCACCCCACTGACGCCCACCCGCCCATGACGCCCCTCCCTCCCTCCCTCTCCCTCCCTCCCACCCCACCGACGCCCACCCCGCCCCCTCCCTCCTCCCTCCCACCCCACTGACGCCCCCTCCCTCCCTCCCTCCCTCCCTCCCTCCCACCACTGACGCCCCCCCTCCCTCCCTGACGCCCCCACCCCACTGACGCCCCCCCCCCTCCTTCCCTCCCCGACCCTCCCACGACCCCACCCGCCCATGACGACGCCGACGACGCCCCTGGACCGTCGAAGTCGCGTGCCGTCCGCGCCGCCGACCTTCACGAAGCCAAAGGAAAGTTTTAGGCTCGAGCGTGTGAACTCTTCCGCGTCGAAGCAGAGGAATTAGGACACACGGAAACTCGCACACACACACACGCACACACACACACAGATCTGTCTAGGAAACTCACACACACACACACACACACACACAAACACACAAATTTGCCATTCTATCTATCTATCTATTTCGATGTATATGTATGTATATTATATACTGTGGGGAAATTGGGGGTTGGGGAACACACACACAAATCTGTCTATCTATTTATCTATCTATCTATGTCTATATATGTGTGTGTATATATTTATATACTTTGGGGCATTGGGTGATGGGGGAACTCACACACACACACAAATCTGTCTATCTATCT
>NW_020868793.1:487719-495219 GCF_003789085.1 Penaeus vannamei
TCCCCTTATTTTTCTCTTCTCCCTCCTTCCTTCTTCCTTCCTCCTCCTCTTCCTCTTCCTACTCGCGTGGATGAAGACAGACCGCTCGTGACGCTTCTTCCTTCTCCGGGTTCGCTATATCGGGGTCTAGCAACACAATTCCAGGGTCAAGTTCAGGGCACCGGGGATAGGCGCCCCCCCTCCCCCCCTCCCCCTGTCTGCTCTTTCCCTCCCTCTTATCCTTCGTCTAGTCTTCCTCTCCCTTCCCTCTCTCTCTCTCTCTCTCTCTTCTCTCTCTCTCTCTCTCCTCTCTCTCTCTCTCTCTCTCTCTCTCTCTCTCTCTCTCTCTCTCGTCTCTCTTCTCTCTTCTCTCTCTCTCTCTCTCTCTTCATCTACCATTTTCTCCTCGTCCAAGCCTCTTTCGTGTCTCTTTTCTCCTTTTTTGTTTATTTTTCTTTCTCCTCTTATTTCCTTTGGATTTTTATTCATTTTTTCGCTCGTCCAGTCTTCTTCTCCGTTCTCCTTCTTTCATCTATCCGTCTTTTATCTCCCTCATTCGTATTTCCCTTTCTCTTCTGCTTTGGTTATCTCTCTTCCTTTTCCCTCTTCTCTCTCAGTTATCTTTGCCTATCCCTGTCCCTCTATCTATCCACCTATCTTTACTCTTCCCACTTTACCCTATCCATTCATCCACCCCACCTCCCCTCTACCCCTCCCCCTCTCACCATCCACCCATCCCTCTCCCTACCCAGCCTCCTTCCCCTTCCCCTTTCCTCACCTATCCCTTCCCCTCTCCCCCCCTCCCTCCACCCATCCCTCTCCCTAACCAGCCTCCCTCCCCCTTCCCCTTTCCTCACCCTTCCCCTTCCCCCTCTCCCCCCCTCCTCCTCCTCTTTCCACTCCCGTCGACATCGAGACGAAAAAAAAACTATTGTACTTTTTTTTTTCTTATTCTGATCACGTCTTAAAGGAGGAGATGGGAGAGTCGGGAAGAGGAGGGAGGAAGATGGAGGGAAGGGAGGAGGTGTTGGAGGAAGGGGGGGGGAGAGGAGAGAAGAGGGAGAGGCAGGAGGGAGGGATAGGGAAGGGGAGGGTAACGGAGAGAGGGGAGAGTAGTGGACGGATGGGGAAGGTACTGAAGGAAGGAGAGAGAGAGTGGTGGAGACAGGATAGGGTGAGGGAGAAGGGTAGGGGAAGAGAGGAAGAGGGAGGCTAAGGGAGGGGGTATAGGTTGACCGGGGAGGGATAGGGGGAGGGGGGGGGAGTTAAGGGTTGGCTGGGAAAGGGGGTGGGAGCAAAAGGTAGGCTAGGGGGGGGCAGCAAGGGAAGGGGGAGGAGGGAAGGTGCTAAAGGAGTGGTAGGCAGAGGGGAAGGGGGAGGGGGGTTTTAAGCAAAGGGGGAGGAGGGAGTGGGTGAACAATTACGCACAAAAGAACGTGCAAAAAAGAGAGTCATCATAATGTACGTGAAATGGCAATTGAGCTCAATTTTTTTTCTGTTCTCTCGTGTCTTATCCGTACTATTCCACCTCCTCTCTTTCTTCCACTTTTCTTCTCTTCGTGTTTATTTCAGGTTCGTCTTCTTTTTGTTATTTTACGTCTTTTTTCTTCCATCTGAATCATAGATGCACCTCAATTCCAAAGCTCAAGGCCTAACACTGCATTCCATCGTGTAGATAGGATAGGATTCCTTTTATTCATAAATTCCGATCTTCTTTTGATCCACCGCAATCAAAATCAACTTTTAAAATCATATCCGTGTCAGTATAATTTACTTTTTTTTTCCCTTTCTTAGCCTCTAATGATTTTAATCATCAAATATCTCACTTCCTCAACAATTCTTATATTTCTCCGTAATCTTTACTTTTTTTTCTTCTTTTTTTTCTCTCTTTCTTCTTCTTCAAATGCCACGTTTCTGGTGTTTATTTTTGCGTTCGTTTCTAACCTTGATCTGAAACCACAATTATTATCGTACATCCATGAAACACCTCATCTGCCTTTGTGTTGATATTCTCTCGTTATTTTTATCTTTATCACTGTGACTGTAATTAAGATGATTAACTATATCATTGTAGTGATGATTTTAAATATTAATGTTATCATTATTGTTGTCGTTCGTATTATTATTATCATTAGTATAATTATAATGATAGTTATAACAGTAATGATAACGAAAACATTAATAATGATAATGTTAATACTTTATTGTGATGATGATGATGATGATGATGATGATAGTGATGATGACGATGGTGATGGAGATGATGATGATGATGATAGTGATGATGATGACGATGACGACGACGATAAGGATAATGTGATATTTGATGTTAATTATGATACAAAATGATGATAATGACGAAAGAGCTGATAATAATGATTGTAGTGATGATAACATCTATGTTCATAATTCATAATGATAATTTTGATGACAACGTTGAGATAATAAATACCCCGGTAACAAGAAATACAATTAGATTTCTTAATCCCTTCTCCTCTTCTTCCCTCTTCCTTCCGACCTCGAAGCAAAAGCTGCCAAAAAGTACAAAACCCAATAAATACAGACCAAAGAAAAGGCCGAATAACTGCACACCTAATTTTCAAATCGAAAGAATGCAGTAAGAACACGTGATTTTAAAGATTATTTTGATAAAGAGCCAAAAAATGACAGAGTACTTCTTCCCAAGCGTCGGGAACTGTACGGAGATGGTCGCCTTCCCTCCAACTTCATCTTCAGTCGTGATCTTGAAGTGTGGACGGGAGGACGCAGGTTGCTCGCTCTCCGTCTTCTCGCTGAGGGGGTCGTGTCTCTCTCTCTCTCTCTCCCTCCTTCGTTCCCCCCTCCCCCTCTCCTTTGATTCTACAGGTTATTCATTTTTTTTCCTTTTGTTGTCTCTTTTTTTTTTAGGCAGTAATTCAGGTTTGTCGCTGTCTTCTGGATCCATTTAAAAAAAAAAATCTTCTTCGTCTGCGTGAGGTATGTCGATTGTACAACCCGGTTTTAAGGTTTGGGCTAGAACCGGGTTACGTAGCAGTGATAGTGCATCACCACTACGATACCCGATTTATATGCGAATTAAGGTGCATGACACGAGAAAGAGGAAAGAACATCATCATTTCATTCATTGAGGTTTTATGACGAGCAGAAAAAAGCCAATTTATCCCAAGTTGCCATAAAACACCGAGTGTGGGGTAATGACCATTAAGGTTGTCGAGATGGAACCAGACCTCCTTGACACGTGCCCTTTTTTGTTTGTTTGTGTTTGTCGTGTGCGATTGTTTTCCTCCGAGTCAGTGCTATTGCGGTTCTTGTAATGTGCGTGGGGATTATAGTCATATATATATAACACGATATATAAATGCATTAAATCGGATTTACAAGCATTTTGATTCTAAGAGAGATCACACACACATACGTTTTATAAACATACGCAAACGTGTGTGTGTGTGTGTGTGTGTGTGTGTATGTGTGTGTGTGTGTGTGTGTGTGTGTGTGTGTGTGTGTGTGTGTGTGTGTGCACGTGCGTGCGTGTGCATGTGAGGAGTTATCACAATCTTACAAGAGAATCATCTGACAGAAACATCTTTTTTATATCACTGCATCACGGAGGACACACACCAAAGATGAAGATAGGTTAGTAACCATCTTTTCCCCCTTTTGACGGCGATGAGTCTCACCGAAAACAAAAACAATTAAGCTCCTTTCTTGCTCCCTTTGAGGAAAACCGCAGACGCCTGTGCTACCTCACAGTTCCGCATTTGCCGTGTGAATCCAGTCCCATATCACCCCCCCCCCCTCTCCCTTCTTCTTCTTCACCCTCTCTCTCTTCTTCTTTCTTTCTTTCTTTCTTTCTCTCTTTCTTCTCTTCTCTCTCTCTCTTCTCTCTCTCTCTCTCTCTCTCTCTCTCTCTCTCTCTCTCTCTCTCTCTCTCTCTCTCTCTCTCTCTCTTCTCTCTTTTCTTCTTTCTCTTCCTTCTCCTCTCTTCCTTCTTCCTCTTCTCTCCCTCTCTCCTTCTTCCTCATCCTCTTCTTCTTCTTCCACACCCTATCCTTCTCCCTCCCCCCCTTCCCTCTCTCTCTCTCTCACACACACACACACACACACACACACACACACACACACACACACACACACACACACAAACACACACACACACACACACACACCACACCACACACACACACACACACACACACACACACACACACACACACACACACACACACACACACACACACACACACACACACACACACACACACACACACACATCACTCACATTTTGTCAGATTATCCCGAGGTTTATGTTACCATGTTCAAACGCAAGTACAGAAGACTCGCGTGGCATTTTCTTGCTGGAATATCATAATTATTGTTATCTGGAGGTACAAACCGGAACTTTTTTTTCTTTTTCTTTTATTTTCTTTTTTTTTTAGGTTTGCTGTGAAGTTAGTGTGGTCAGAGTTGGTGTTTTCGATTACTTGGGGATTTTAGATTTAAACGCGTACGCAATGAGCAAAATAGCACATACAGCCCCATCTCCCTAAAAAAATACACACAACCACACACACACCAGAGGAGAGAGAGAGGAGGAAGAGAGAGAAGAGAGAGAGAGAGAGAGAGAGAGAGAGAGAGAGAGAGAGAGAAGAGAGAGAGAGAGAGAGAGAGAGAGAGAGAGAGAGAGAGAGAGAGAGAGAGAGAGAGAGAGAGAGAGAGAGAGAGAGAGAGAGAGAGAGAGAGAGAGAGAGAGAGAGAGAGAGAGAGAGAGGAGAGAGGGAGAGAGAGGGAGAGAGAGAGAGAGAGAGAGAGAGAGAGAGAGAGAGAGAGAGAGAGAAGAGAGAGAGAGAGAGAGAGAGAGAGAGAGAGAGAGAGAGAGAGAGAGAGAGAGAGAGAGAGAGAGAGAGAGAGAGAGAGGAATGAAAGAAAGATAACGTAATGATAGCCAAACCACGCGTGTGTGTGCGAGAGGACGATTAAACATTGAGGCAGGGAGAAACAAACACACATGTACATCTATCAGTCATCAATCTATTTATCTACCAAACCGCACAAAATCCACACACACACACACACACACACAACCTCAAATTAAGCCGAATCAAATCTCTTTAATGTATTTTGCATTTAAAATATAACATCGACATTTTTTTCCCGTTTTTTCTGATGCTAACTTCTCTGTTACAGAAAATGGGAAATGGTATATTTCAGTATTAAAGAAAACGTGTATTACTATACTATTATGCTCAACAGAGTACATTTAGAAATAAACATTCATTTGTAAATATTCAAAATGCCAACTCATGCAGTATCCTCTCTCGTTAGTGTCACAGTGAATACAAAAAATGATTAATGTATATGTTATCATTACTAAACTTGCAAGATACCTGACTTCATGGCTTCCGAATGTACAATAACTATTAGCGTTATCATCACTAGTATTATTACCCACTATAAACACTAACACCTCACCTCCATCTTTATTCTCTCCCTTAAAAGACAAAAAAAGCAAGATTTTTATATTTATTTTATTTCACTTTATATTGTTACCGTGCATTTCCTTTCATAATCCCAGATAATTGTGCTCGCCAAAGCATTAACGTAAAATTAAGATAAACAAAATCGTGAAATCCAGTGAAAACCGACACAAAGTCAAGGTCAGCGTTGCCAACACTGATAAGAAAAAAAAGTAAATTCTTAATGCAGGGTTGCAAGCATTCAGGTTGACCGTGAACTTGGTGCAGTCGTAAAGATTCGAGATAAAATATTCAATGTAAAAAGGATAGGAGGTGAAGGAGGGGGATGGGGAGGGAGAGATGGAGAAGGAGGGAGGAAGAGGGGGAGAAGGAGGAGGAGGAGCAGAAGAAGAAGAAGTAGAAAGGAAAAAGAAGAAGAAGAAGAAAAAGAAGAGGAGAAGTAGAAGTAGAAGCAGAAAGAAGAAGGACGAGGAGGAAAAGTGGGCGGGGAGATGGAGGAAGGAGGAAGGAAGGAAGGAAGGAGAAGGAAGCAGGCATGTGGGACAAGAGTGGAGGGAGACAGAAAAGGAGGTGGAAGCTGAGAAGGAGGAGTAAGAAGAGGAGAAGAAAACAAAATAAGAAGAGAAAGAGAGGGCAGGAAGGGCAGAAGAAGAAGGGAGAAGAGAGGGAGAAGCGAAGGATGTACAGAGGAGGAATAGATAGTAAGATAGGGAGCAGAGGCTAGGGGGGGGGCGAAAGATAGGGGAAGAAAGGGGAGGGAAATCATAAGAGGAGAGGACGAAGGAAAAGAGGAATTACAGAAGAAGAAAAAAGGAAAACAAAAAGAGGAAGACAAGAGATAGAAAGAAGAGAAGGAAAAGAATCGGAGCAAGAGAGAGGAGAAGAAGAAGAGGAAGAGGAAGATGAGAATAAGGAGAAATAGAAAAAAAAAACAAGAATACAGTCGATAATAAAGGTAGTGGGGCCAAGAAAATAGAAAAGAAGAAAAAGATAATGTACATTTATCTGCAACGAAAGAAAATATTGCACGATCGGTTAAAAGAAAAATAGATTGTATAAATAGACTTTGGCTTGGTGGTCGTCGCTTTTATTTTTCTGTAGTGAAAAAAAAACACGATATGTTTCTGTTCATTCACCTTCACCTTCGAGTAAAATATGTGCTGTGTCATCGCCGAAAATGATGGTCCGTTAATGCTAACAAATGGATAAACACACACATACACACACGCACAACACACGCCACACACACGCACACACACACACACGCACACTCACACACACAACGCACACACACACACACACACACACACACACCACACACACACACACACACACACACACACACACACACACACACACACACACACACACACAACACACACACACACACACATACACGCATACACGCACACACATACACACACACACACTGTAAAATGTAAACACTTAACAGATCTAAGTATGCAAGAACCTTTTTATTTCAAAATATCTCGCATAAGTAAAATTCATATACCATCCCCACTTAACCTAACTTTCCATTCAGTAACGTCAGAGCTAAACTATTAAATATGAATATTAATCAACTTCTCAATTTCATGGAGCAAAGTTTCCACACACTCGGCAAATATTTTTCACTCTCCGTCCTTTTTTTTTTTTTATTTCGTGTAATTAAGAATAGTAACATCAAGATTCTTTTAGCACATCATTTAAAAGATTCAATGTTAAGTATCTGTTCTAACATCAAGATTATTTTAGTACAGTATTTAAGAGATTCAGTGTTAAGTATTTGTTCAAAATAAATCACACGTTTTCATTCAGATTCAGAAAAAAGTAACCAGTGATTTACCTCGTAACGTCAAGTAGAGCACGAATATATTCCCATATAAGTAGTGCATGTAAATCCCACGTTGGTTTTTAATGTAGATTTACTTATAAAGAATCAGACATGCCAGTTAACCTCATATAACCATATAGTACAAAAACGCTGTGCATTACTGTTCGCATAAAGATTAGGGTGTCTTTCCACTCATAAAAAACTCCTTTAATG
>NW_020868793.1:510219-520219 GCF_003789085.1 Penaeus vannamei
GAGAACAGGTGCCGTGTTGGGGCAAGTCTGCCGGACCCACGAGCAGTGCCGCCTCGGAGCCTCTGGGAGCTTCTGCAGCTTCATAGTGCCACGAGTCTACGGGCATTGCGAGTGCCTCGACCTGGCCCCGCGCATCGGCAACACCTGTGGGCATGTGAGATACTGTAAGTGCATTTCTTCACCTTGCCAGACGTACCCGCGGCCGCCATCTTGATTCGACTGTCGATATTGCACCGAAAATATGTCTCCGTTTCATTTTTTTTCACTGCTGATTAGTTGCGTAAAAATAGTGTATTTTTATTCCTTTTTATTCGTTCCATTTTCTTATGAATTCCTTGTTTTTCTAGTGAATTTAGAATTGGGTGCTGTAGTCAGGGCCTTATATACTATCAAGCACACACTTACTTCCATGTATATAAACACACAAATTTAAAACATTTTCCAGTAGAACGTAATGCACAATGTACTGTACATATTTATCATACATTATACACATGTGTATAATGTATGATAGATATGTACAGTATATATATATATATAATATATATATATATATATATATATATATATTATATATATATGCATATATCCTCTTTTCCCTCTACGCTAGATGACTACACGATGTGAGGATTCATGGATAAAAACAAATGTACATATCCAATTGTGAAAGCAAAAAAAGAAAAACCTTTCGGACACTGAACGTTAAATCCCTTCCCAAAATCACACGACCAAATTATCCATGAATACAGCACATTCCTCCCTTCGCTTTCCGCCCTGGACCAGCACCGCCCCCCTCACCGCCCCCCTCCTCTGTTCACCCTTTCCGCGCTCCTTGCCCACAGCTCTCGGCTCGCCCTGTGGCACGAGCGCCCAGTGCAGTGCCCACGTGCCCGGCTCCGTGTGTGTTATCCAGAAGAACGAGGTGTCCGAAGAGAGGGTCTCCCCCAACAGCATCTCCGCCATACCCGGGGTGTTCCCGATGCCCATAGGTGTGCCCAGGGCCGTGTGCGCGTGTCCCCCGGGGCATCTGGAGGGCGAGGACGGGGCCAGGTGCATCCCCGTGCTCAAAGGTGAGTCTGGAAGGGGGACAGGGGCGCCTCGGCTGCCGTCGGAGGAGCGTCGAAGGGTTTGTCTCTGGCTTCGGCTTCGTGTTGCTTGTTGGGACTTCTTGGTTGTGTTCGTGAAGGAGAGAAAGTGGTAAGGGGAAAGGGAAGGAAGAAGAAAGAATAGAAGGAGGATGGAGAGAGAGAGAGAGAGAGAGAGAGAGAGAGAGAGAGAGAGAGAGAGAGAGAGAGAGAGAGAGAGAGAGAAAGAGAAAGAAAGAAAAAAAGAGACAGAGAAAGAGACATACATTCAGACACAGACAGCGACAAAGAGAGAAAGAAAACTAAAAAAAAAAGAAAAACAAGACGAAAAAAAAAACAAGACAGAGAGAGAGAGAGAGAGAACCAAACAGAAAGACCCCACCGCCCCTTCCTCCTCCCCCTGCAGACGCCGGCGTGATCCCCGCTTCCCTGGGCCAGCGCTGTGAGTCGTCGCGCCAGTGCAGGGAGTCCGACCCCTACACGTTCTGCCGAGGGGGCGTGTGTCACTGCATCGCCGACACGCCCCAGTGCTCCGCCTCCAACACGGGCTGCCACAAAGACACATTCCAGGTGAGCAAACTTCGTGTCAAATATTTTTAAACCCAATTAAAATGAGTGAATTCATGAAGGAATGGATAAAAACGTGAACGGATGAATAGAGAAATGAATAGATGGATGGATAGATGAATGAATAGATATATAAATGCATGAATAAATAAAGAAATTACCAAATTAAAAAACGAATATATTCATAACTAAATAGATACAAAGATAAATAAATAGATGGATAAATCGATAAAGACAAACGAATAGACAGATAGATAAATAAATGAATAAATAAAATTCGATGAAAGTACATAGAAAGTAATAAAGAGTAACACCAAATCATACTTAGCAATCCTCTTTATTGGCCCCCTTAAATAAATATACGAATAAATAATTTGAGAATACGAATAAATGATAAGTTGAGAACATAAACGAATAGACAGATAGATGATTAAACGAATAAACATCGACCCCCTTCTCCAGTGCGCTTCGGACGGTCGCTGCCTCAGCTGGTACTTCGTCTGCAACGGCGTCAGGGACTGCTTCGACGGCTCTGACGAGGACTCCTGCGTGCCCCACAGGTGTCCGAAGCTGGCCCACACCTGCGCTGACGGCACCTGCATCTCGAGGGCGCGGCTGTGCGACGGGAAGGTGCATTGTCCGGACGGCTCCGATGAGGCCAACTGCCGCGGAGGTGAGACAGGTGCTCGGGCGCTGGCTCCGGGTGGCGCTGGGGGGAGGGTGGGCAGGGGGACGGGCGGTGGGTACTATCTGTTGCTCTCTTTGTTCTTTTTTCTCTTTGTTTCTTGGCTCTTTCTCTTTTTTCTCTTACTTTCTTTTGTCTTTTTTTTTTGTTTCTCTCACTCTCTCTCACTCAGTCCTCTCTCTCTCTCTCTCTCTCTCTCTCTCTTCTCTGTATATTGTCCACTTCTCTCTCCTTGTTTTTTCTCTTTTTTACTTCCTTTCTTTCTTTTTTTCTTTCTGTTATTATATTTATTTTGTATAATTATCATTATTACCATCATTGTTATCATTATCATTATCATTATTGTTATTATTATTATCATTATTATTATTATTAATATCATATATTATTGTTTTATTATTGTTATTGTTGCTGTTGTCGTTTCTGTTATTATCATCATTGTTGTTATTAGTATCTTTGTCGTTACTATAGATCCGTTTTTCAGTTCTACTTTCCTTTATACTTGTCTGTTTATCAGCTCTTCCTTATGCTTAATATATCGCGTGATTCTAGGCAGTTGGGTCAGCATCAGACAAGAAAAACTGATAGAGAAAAAGTTTTAGCGTTCTAGTTGGTATCTTATCTCTTTCTCTGGCTCTGTTTTCTTCTCTTTTTCTGTGTCTCTTCATATATATTCGTATCTTTGTTTGTTTCTTTCTGTCTTTCTCTTTCTTTGTCTCTCTCTCTTTCTCTCCTCCTCCTCTTCTCTCTTTCCCTCCCTCTCTCTGTCTCTGTCTGGGTCTCTGTCTCTCTGTCTCTCTCTCTCTCTCACTCTCTCACTCTCTCTCTCTCTCTCTCTCTCTCTCTCTCTCTCTCTCTCTCTCTCTCTCTCTCTCTCTCTCTCTCTCTCTCTCTCTCTTCTCTCTCTCTCTCTCTCTCTCCACGTTACCCTTCCATCCATCCACTCCCATCTCCCTATTTCCATTAACCTATCTACCTATCTATATCTATCTATCTATCTCTATATCTATCTATCTATCTCTATATCTATCTATCTATCTATCTCTATATCTATCTATATATATATATATATTTTTTTTTTTAATTACCCTTTTCCCTTCTCTGCGCAGCCTCGTGCCCTTCGTCGACCTTCCAGTGCGGTGACGGTCGCTGTCTTCCCGCCTTCGTCTTCTGCAACGCGAAGGCGACGTGTCTGGACGGGAGCGACGAGGACGAGGAGGCGTGTATCCAGGGCTCCATCACCGCCCGCTTCTGCCCCTTCAGGTGAGAGGACTCGCGGTCAGTCGGGTCGAGAGTTACGGTGGTCGGCGCAGGTTGTCTAGGGTGTTTGGGGGTCGGTGGCGGCGGGAATTTCTTGTTTGCTTGAGTCTCCGGTCGAAATTTCCCGTTTTCTGTTACGGGATTCTTGGGGTTTTGGTAGGGATTTGCTGATTTAGTTTTTTTATTTTCAGGACTAGCGTCTTTTTGTCATAATTCATTCCGCTTTTCAGGATCTGTGATTGATTATAGGCGGACTATATTTTATTTCATTTTCTATTTATTTATATTTTTATTATATTTATTATTTATTTATTTATTTATCTTTTTTTTTATTGACGTCCGCTGTTCGGAATCTTGATTTGTTGGTCTATTTTTTTTCCTAAATTCAGAACTGGCGTCATCTCGTCTGAACTCCTGCCTGCTATTCAGAACCCACGCCCTATGTTCAAAACCCATACCCACCGTTTAGAACTATTATTATGAACTTTTTTCCTGTGTTCAGAACTTGCCAGAACTCATGTCGTGTTCTGAACGATGTGAATATCCTGAGATGTGGGTTAGCTTTTTTTTCAATGCTTTTTTAGTAATTTTTAGGCTGGATTTCTTTATTACTTTATATTTGTGGGGAATAAGTCTGGCACGTAATATTCATATTAGTATGAATGATGACAATTATTTTGTTCCCGCGAAATTCTTTATGATTGCTTTTTCTCTTTGTTCCTCTATCTCTTGTCCTTCTATTTCATTCTTTCGTTCTCTCGATCTTCTTTTCTTTTCCTGAATATTAGCCTTATTGTGTAGTATCTTTTATATATACACATTAATTAGACTTTTTCTATCTCCGTTTATCTAAGATAACCAACAATAGAAAAAAAAAAAAACATTCTCATGAACATTGATTATACGGACTTGCTAATACACTGAAATAGATGCATATCTACCAGTAGTGACATGCATATCTACCGTATAGATAAACAGATACGTGTATATATATCTGACAGACAGATATACATTTATTTCCGTACATACGCATGTCTGTATATCCGAATATCATTAGATCGACATTCGTACATTCTTAACAAACCGATAGATTCCACTACAATCACCATTAATCAATAAATCTAATAATAACGCAGTACATCACCATTCCTCCTCATTCAATACAATTACCAGTAAAAATAAATGAATAAATAGATAAAAAACAATAATAGTCTTCATTCCCCCAGTAAAAATAGATAAATAAATGAATAATTAACAGTAATAGTCTTTATTCCTCCAGTAAAAGTAGATAGACAAATTAAAAAAAAAAGTCTTCATTCCCCCAGTAAAAATAGGGAGATAAATAAATAAATAAATGAATAACAATAATGGTCTTCATTCCCCCAGCAAAAAAATAGATAAATAAATAAGTAAAAAAACAAAATAGTCTTCATTCCCCCAGTAAAAATAGATAAACAAATAAATAAAAAAAAAACAATAATAGTCTTCATTCCCCCAGTAAAAATAGATGAATAAATAAATAAATGAACAAAATAATCTTCATTCCCCAGTAAAAGTAAACACATAAATAAATAAATAAATAAAAAACAATAATAGTCCCTATTCCCCCAGTAAAATAGATAAATAAATAGATAAATAAAAATCAAAATACTTTCATTCCCCCAGTAAAAATAGATAAATAAATAAATAAATAAAAAACAATAATAGTCTTCAATCCCCCTCATTCCCTCATTCCCTCGATCCTCCAGGTGTGGCAATGGGAGGTGCAGATCGACCGCCATTCTCTGCTCCGGCTCCGACGGCTGTGGAGATAACAGCGACGAGGAAAATTGCTCGGTTTGCAGTGAGTATAACCCTTGTGTGTAATGGTTAATGGTTGATGCTTTGGATCAATGAATGTGCTAGATGTTAAAGGTCGTAGAGTAAATGTGGTAAGTTATTGTGGTTAAGGGAGTCTAGATAATGGTCATTGCTTGTTAATGGTCATCGCTTTAGATAAATGAATGTGCTGGACGTCAAAGGTCGTAGAGTAAATGTGGTAAGATTGTGGTGAAGGGAGTCTAGTTAATGGTCATTTAGATAAATGATTGTGCTAGACATCAAAGGTCGTATGATAAAAATAGTATGTTATTGAGGCGAAGGGATTCTAAGAGAGTTCTCTATTAGGATAAAAATTCTTTGTTTTTAATGGTTGTATGGTATTGCAAGATAGTATGGTAGTGAAGGTGGGTAGAATGAGTTAATGGAGTGGGATGGGGATTTATAGAAGGGGAAGGGTTACGGAAACAAGGTGGAACGCTGTGTGCATGTTGGAGGGTTGTGAGACTGACCAAAGGGGGGGAGGGGGGATGGCGTATTTCGCTTGTGAAATGATGTTAATTTTTCGCTGTACTACGTTCCGGTGGGTTGTTGATTTTGGTGAGATTTTTCTTTGTGTTTCTCTCTTTCTATTTCTATTTTCTATCTTCCTTTTCGGGTAATCCTCATAACTTGATTCCATAGATTAATTTTTCTCTCTTTCCAGGTTGCACGAGACCGACAATAGCGTAGCAGTGACAAGCAGAAGAGAAAACGCAAGCCCCTCCCCCACCCTCCTCCCCCCCCCCCCAGCTCGACCTTCGATACACCGACGCAGCTCTGAAGTCGATCCATTTCACCGTTGTATGATTACTTATCCTTTTTGCATATACGCATTTTAAGGGGGATTTATATGGGAAAAATGGCTGGAGTGTAAGACAGCTTTTGGGGAAGGGAGATAACACAGGGGCGGCCGTTGTATCCCAGGTGGTAGTTAGGCATGTACGGGCTTAACAGTGCCGTTGGTTGTTGCTGTAAAGTGGGTATTTAGCCAGGAGGTCAGTAACTAAAATGTTTTTTAAGAGCTTGGTTAAGACGCTCTGAATTTTAGGATTCTTAAATCCCAATGATAAGAATCAGTGATGTATTTTTATGACACGATTCGATTTATGACAGAAGCCACAGGTGTATAATTTCTTTTATTAGAGATTTGAGGTGTGGTAATAGTAAAATTTTAGTCATAAGAGCAGAACGATTTTACATCTGATAACGCCGCGCCATTCAGTCAATACCAGGCAATAGAGTAATAATTTGACCTTTCCTGACCTTACTTTTTATCAAGTAAAATGTTGTAAATACACGTTAAAATATCCTTATTTTGGATACACAGAGAATGGATGACAAAATGCACATTTTCCCCTAGTTCCAAGCATGATTTTTTTCTGTATCTTAATTTCAGGTTATCGACATTATAATGTTCTAATGGAATGTAACCTTGACGAGCTTTTGAGAAAAAAAAATGTATATCACGATGACAGTATATATGAAATGATAACAATGCAGTTCTTTGTGCTATATCCAAGCGTCCTTCATGGATATTTCATGACTACAGCTTTGTTGAAAATGAAAACAGAATGGTGACCTCTGATGCTCTTATTATTGTTATTATTTTTTTCTTCTTTTTCTTTTGGATAATTTTCGAATGGCACTTGAATGGTCTATCCTTGCGATTACCACATTCAGATTTTATAAGTGATAATTTATTATCAAGTTTGCAATAAAGTAGACTTTATTATCATCATTATTATGTATTTTCTTTTCAATATTACCATTATTCTTGTGATCATTATTGTCTAATTATTGATATTATCATCATTATATCAGTAATAATATTGATAATAGTAATGATAATGATAATAACAATGATTATTAAGATCATAATGATAATAATGGTGATGATAATAATAATCATTATCTCATTTAGGTGCTTTTCATATGTCGCCATTCTCTTGTCATATATTCTAAGGTAATTTGTGTCCGTATGTGTGTTTCATGGTGCTATGTGTGAGTAATGTTATTGTGACTTTGTGAATGGAATTTTTATACGTGTTCACTTACTTAAGAACATTTTCTCTTAATAACACATTACTTTCTTAAAGTCACTTTAATGTAATTATTTGTATATTTAATATCTTTTGATATTGTATTGTATTTTAAGTTCTTTTTTCAACATAATAAATGATTGAGTGTAGATTAACTTGTTTCATTTGATCAACGTAAGTATACTTGACCCTTTTACTTCATAATTTCGGGTCAAAGGTCAATAACTGTTTATCATTAATATACTTGACCCTTTTTTCATAATTTCGGGTCAAAGGTCAATAAGGTGAAGTTCAGTTCATTTTGAAGAAATAAGTAGGAATTGGATATCAAAGTACCAATGGAAGTAAACACATTGAGAAGTCTTACACTGTGATGATTGTTTGTTTTTTCTTGTCAAGTTTATGTCTATCGTGTCAAGGCATTTTATTCCTCGTAATGAATTATGTCAAGGTGGGCGGTATGGAAAAAAATGGCCGAATATTTCTGCTTTAGTAATTGATATGACTATGTTGATGTAGTACGTGTTTTCCTTTTTTTTCTTAAGGCCACACGGATTATATATGCATATCACATACGTTTTGCTCTGGAACACATCTGACGTAGCTGTACTGTATGATACAGCAGTTGCTACCTTCATTTTCCCCTCACAATCTATCTATCTATCTATCTACTATCTATATTATATATATATATATATATATATATATTTATATATATACATATCTATATCTATCTATATATATACATACATAATATGTCACACACACACATATACATATACATATATGTAATATATTTTCTTTATTTTATATACATACACACGCAAATATGTACATATATATATGTGTGTATGTGTGTGTGTGTGTGTGTGTGTGCGTGTGTGTGTGTGTGTGTGTATGTGCGTGTGCGTGTGTGTGTGTAATAACGACCCATATCGCTCACTCCCTGCATAGCATACAAACCTTAGCTACAAACGCAGAATGCCGACGTCACATCGCCGCCAAAAGCCGCCCCTCGCAAAACGCAGCGAAGCAAATGGCGCAGATAGAAGTCAGGAAAAACGGACATTTCGGTGAATTTTATGGCAAGAAGGAGAGCTCATGCGAGATAGGAGCAGGTGGCCTTCGTCACGTGATCTTGCGTAAGGTCGTGGAAATATCAAGGCTAGGGAAGTGAGGGCATTCGAGGTCACAGGGTCATTTTAAGGTGATACATCTCGCTGCCCGAAAGACAGATGAATGGTGAGCGTGATCGGGAAAATCGATAATCGGTATTATTATTATTATTATTATTATTTATTTGTTTATCCCTAGCCGGAAATCTGATAAATTATGAATAATACCCCCAAAAGGATAGAATGCATCTTCGTTTTCTTTTGTTTCAGCTGCGAAGATAACAATGGGGGAAATCTGTGTGTTCGATCTGGGTTCGTGACGTCACATGACCATGAGATCACGTGACAGGGAAACGACACAAGACTCGCTTTATCACATTTATTGACAACGATTACAAAATCTTTCTATTATCTAAGACCTCCGTCTGTCTGGAAAAAAGTGACTAGATAGTATACAAACACACACAAACACATACACATTTGTTTATGCGCGCGCGTGTGTATGTGTGTGTATATATGCGCATATCTCCTACCGTCTATCACACATGAATACACACATATGTACTTACACATGTTTAAATATCATAACCATGCACAGACATATACATATATACACGTATGACTATGCACGGTGAACATTTTGAAATACACTTAAATATTCGCACTCGTTAACAAGAATTGCAGAGCGCACATCCATAAGGCAAGGCAACAGGAAATGCGCATAAAATTGTTCAACAGTGTGATTTATCAGTGGCACAAATGACAACACGGTTATTAAAATATCGCCGGAAAAGGCATAATTGTTCATAACTACTATAACTATTAGACGAGAATTTTTCCACCATTCGTAATCGCAAACACCTAAGTACATTGTGTTAATTTTCTTTATTTTCATCACCAATACTTGGACAAAAATATGATTTAATATTCTATATCTAAGGAACCACAAGATTCTAGATTTCATATAAGAACACTTACTATAAGTGACTAGTATGAAATAAAAATATATATTGTTTATATTATGGGTTATGTTAAACCCATTTTGTTTTGAGAGCGCAAAGGGATGACGCACCGATGCTGACAATATCTGACAAAATCAGTGGTTTTATAATCGGCACAAAGATAATCTCTCTCACTCATCTTCGCTCTCTACTTCTCTTTCTCCCTCTCTACACACACACAAACACACACACACACATACACACACAAACACATACACACTCATACACCTATTTTTGTATACACACACACATACACACACAAACACATACACAACACACACACATACACACACACACACAGATATATATATATATATATATATATATATATATATATATAATATATATATAATATATATATATATATATATATGGCGAACTGGTCGGG
>NW_020868793.1:525219-530219 GCF_003789085.1 Penaeus vannamei
AGGCCATTATTTCGTCCATGTAGTCACGAGAAAAATAGAGAAAGATTAGTAGATGTATTCGCTTTTCTGAAAAAAAACATTTCCTGAAATTCGCCGACACGGAGAACAAAGGAGTCACTTGATCAGGTAAGAACATTTACCTCAATTACCGAGGCAACGATACGGTCGAAAAGCCAGAGTAAATTTGGGGGAAGTTGCAGCTTACTTCACTTTTCCTTAAGGCAGGAGCGCGAAGAACGACCCGAGGGAGAGGGTGTAAGTGATCGAGTGTAAGTGTTCGGGTGTAAGTGTTTCGGAGGGCGAGGCGACGACGAGGCACTGAGGAAGGAGGGTGCCAGTGGGCCGGGTGCCATTAACGCTTCGGTTCGTGATCCTGGGTAATTGTGGCTGACCCTACAGCTTTCACGTATTGAGTAGTGTGTCCCCCATTCACCCTTTGCTCTACATACTTCTAGGTAGTGTGACTCACGTAGTCACGGTCCCTATAGATGTAACTTTACGCTTGATGTGGTCCTTGGTCTGCCTCAACAGAAACCCTGTAGATTCCTTGAAATTATCACACGTTAGGCTGATGAAACTGCACATAGGAAATAGGATACTAAGCAAATGGGATACTAAGCTTAACCAGGAAATGGTGTATATAATTATTCTTACATTAAATATCAACAATGGCTCCTTGGATTCCTTGCTGTATGTAAGGTCTATGCCTACATCATTAGATTCTTATACAAACAATGGTATATATGCGTTTAGTTAACTTTAATAGTGCTGAGTAGAATATCCTGTCCTAGTTTTGCCTGTGCAATGCAACCCTTTGAGTTCAAGTCGCAGGTGTTATTATGCACTGCAATTTCCGTGCATTTCAAGAATTCGTGTCTGTTATGAAGTGTTGCCTGTTTTTTATATGCACTACCTCAGTCTGTCTGTCTTTGTAAATGTTCACGTGTGTGTGTGTGTGTGTGTGTGTGTGTGTGTGTGTGTGTGTGTTGTGTGTGTTGTGTACACACACACACACACACACACACACACACACACACACACACACACACACACACACACACATATATATATATATATATATATATATATATATACGTATATGTATATACGTATATGTATGTATGCATACTTATATAAATATTTTTTTACTGGGATTTCCATAGTTCGAGGGATTCATTAGGGATTTCTTAGGCATTCCCAGAGTTTTTAATGCGATTACGATTAAATAATCGTAAATGCTTTAGAAACTAAATAGTTATCATTTTTTTCCACATGAAATGCACGACTTTACCATAAAACTTGACTATGCTTAAGGTTATTGAAATCCTTCAGTCAAAAAGCTCTTGTTTTTCGTTTTCGTCATAATCTGAAGGATTGACCTCGGGATCAACTATCTTCCAGAAATAGCCATAATTATTAAGAAATTTGAGTGTTTTAAAGGAGCAAACCTATTTCTGAAAATTAGCGGGAATAGACATGAGGGGATTAAAGTAAACTCACTGGTAGCTATTTTATTGAAATGATGCCTTACCAAGATTGCGCTTAAGCCTTATTGCTTGGCTTATGCGTTATTCGTTTCTTCGGCATACACACACACTTCATTTTGATTAAATAAAAAAGGATTCCGTAGTCCTGGTAGGTACTAAAAATCTCTGTGTACCCAACAGGCCAATCAAATGGCTTGAATCTTGGCACATAGGGTTGCAAAGTATATAATAATGCAACCATGTCAGCGATTTCTGATAAATCCACTGGTCTAATTTTTAAATATTTTGTAAAAGATTGCTGTGAGTGGAACATTTGCGAGATTTAAGGATATTTCAGGATACCAAAAGAATTTCTTGACGACTTCCGCATTTCCTAAGAAATTCTTAAGGACTTTATTGTTTTCCAGGCAGGTTGTACGGGATTTCCGAAGTGAAATGCCCTTCGTCTGTATGTGTATATATATATACACATATATGTATATATATGTGTGTGTGTGTGTGTGTGTGTGTGTATCTCACAAGAGAGAGAGAGAGAGCGAGAGAGAGAGAGAGAGAGAGAGAGAGAGAGAGAGAGAGAGAGAGAGAGAGAGATTGAGTGAGTGAGAGAGAGGGAGTATGAGAGAGAGAGTGAGAGAGAGAGAGAGAGAGAGAGAGAGAGAGAGAGAGAGAGAGAGAGAGAGAGAGAGAGAGAGAGAGAGAGAGAGAGAGAGAGACAGAGAAGAGTGAGTGAGACAGAGAGTCTTAGGGTACGTGCACAGAGAAGGCAGGTTACCGGCGCGCTGGTTTTCAGCGCGGGTCGCGCAGAAACCAGCGCGATAAGGTGTTCACAGAGGACGCGGGTAACCAGTTCCGACTCACTGTAGTGTGACAGCCATTTGATGGAACTAAATGCTGGAAAGTAGAATGCTAATTAAAAAAAAAAAAAAGTATGTTTATCAATATCCTTTGGGACATAAAAGAAACTATTATGTTTCTGAAATGATTTTCGCGAATGCTTTATTTCATTCCAGAATTTTCCTGATTGCAGCTCACGGTTTATCCGACCCATTCCTGTTGGTGTGGTGCTTCCATTTGTCCCACACTGGATGTCACTCATAATCTTTGTGGCTATGAGGAGCTCAACATCCATCCTGCTCTCCATCCAATAGCGTCCACCCGCGCGGGTTGAGCAGGCAAGAATGATCCGAGCAAACAGGAAAGCGGGTTGAAGCGGGCTGCCGGCGCCGACACGCTCGAACCTGCTTCCTCTGTGCACGCTTACACTTGTTTATATGGTTGAATTCTTGGCGCTGGTAGCCGGCGCGGGCAAACCTGCTTTCTCTGTGCACGCACCCTTGGAGAAAGGTAGATTTATAGAGAGAATTCGATAGGGAGATTTATCTATTTATGGATTGATTTCTACGTCTCTACTCCTTTCGGTCTTTGAGTGAGAGCAATTGAATGAGAGAGAGAGAGAGAGAGAGAGACAGAGACAGAGACAGAGAGAGACAGAGACAGAGACAGAGACAGAGACAGAGACAGAGACAGAGACAGAGACAGAGAGAGGAGAGAGAGAGAAACATAGAGAGAGAAATACAGATATATCAAGAGGCAATTAGACAGATCTACATCTATCTACTCATGCACTAACATCAACCTTTCTACATACATTTCTACTTCTTTCAATCCGTCTATTTATGAACACGTGATTCTCTTTATTTACATACTTCTTAACTACCTCTCCTCATGCCCCCCCCCCCCCATTCCTCAAGAACAAAGGATGTATTGCGTGACTTCACCCCCCCCTCCTCCCCCTCCCCCACCGTCTACCCTTCAGTGTAGATGGGCTTGTCTTGATAATGTTGATATGTGTCTGTATGTGCATATTCATCGCATTTGTGTGTGTTTATATTTGTCATCCATTACGTGACATTGAAAAATTAACATTCCAGTTAATTCTTCCTTTCCATCCAAAATAAAACGACCAATGACGTCATAGACACCGTGATGGCCTTTGCTACCATTTATTGGAAATGAAATGCGCTGCTTCTGGCGTGTGACTATGTACGCATATATACACACGTATATATACACACATATGTGTATATATATGTACATCTATTTATATATATTGTATACATATATACATATACATGCATAATATATATATATATATATATATATATATATATAATATATATATATATATATAATATATATAATATATTATATATATATATATATATATAATCATATATGTATACATATATATGCAAATATATGTATATATATATATGTAAGTATGTATGCATATATGTGTATATACATATATGTAAGTATGTATGTATGTATATATGTATATATGTATATGTATATATATATATATATATATATATATGTATAAACATTATATAAAATGCACACTAAGGTGTTTTTTCTGAAATTAACTTTATTGTGCGTGTAAAAGAAACCATTTTCTCCGATAGTCAAATAAACACAAAATGGTGATATCAATATCATGATATTAATTAGTATTCAAATTAAAGTGATTTCATTGGCAGCCATCTATTTAAGAATTAATTACACGTCAGCATGAAATGACGGGATAATAACGGTAGCCTTGGAATAAACAAACAACATGCAAATGAAATGTGAATTTGATTTTGTCATTATTATAATTATCATTATTAGCATTATCATATATCATTATGTGTCATTATTAATATCATTATTATGATTTTTATTATCATTGCTGTTATTCTCATTATCGTTATATTCATTATTATCATCATTTTTATTATTACTATTATCATTACCATTATCATTATCATTATCAACATTAGTATTATGATTTTCATTATTGTTATTATCATTATCATTATGATTATCATTATTATTATCATTATCATTATGATTATCATTATTGTTATTATCATTATCATTATTAATATTATCATCATCATCACATTATCATTATCACCATCATTGTTATTATTATCTTTACCATCATCAATATTGTTATTATTATTGTTATTCGAAAGGAATTTGTACCGTAAACGACAATTTGAATATAACGAGCATTCAATCTTTTTGAATATATTAATGGGCAACTTCTGAGCTAAGCGCCGCCCCTTCAGCATTATGTAAGGCAAATATCAAATATCAGTCTTCTTTCCTTTCTTCTCTTGGTTTCCTTTTCAATATTTTTGTCACTGTTACTTCCGAACCTTTTTCAAAAGAAATATTCTGAAATGCACTTGTCATAAGAGATCACACAAATTATTGGGGCCAAGAAAGGGGGCGGAGCTAATAATGTCACCATGTTTAGTCAATGAGTGTGTGTTGTGAGAGGTAATTATTTGTATAATCTACTCGCTATTGTTATAATTATCAAAAGTAACACCAAAATACTCTTGGGAAAACGTGTTTTATTTTTTTTGGGGGGGGGCGGGGGGGGGGGGGTCAACAGGCTAAATAGGTGATAGTATTGATAGTAACTATAATGATAGTAATAATAGTAATAATGATAATAAT
>NW_020868793.1:535219-542719 GCF_003789085.1 Penaeus vannamei
GGAGGAGGGAGTGGAGGAAGGAGGGGGAGGCGAGAAAGGAGGGGAGGAGAGGGGTGGGGGAGGTAGGAGTAGAAGGGGAGGGGAGGAAGGAGGGGGGAAAGGAGGGGTAGAAGCAGGAGGTTGAGGGGAGAGAAAAAAAATAGGGAGACGGGAGGAAGGAGGGGGAGAGGGGGGAGGAGTAGTAGGAGGTTGAGGGGACGAGAAGGGAAGGAGAGGGGTCGAAGGAGGGAGGGGAGGGGGGGGAGGGGGATGGTAATAGCAGGTTGGGAAGGGGAGGAGAAGGAACAGGAGTAGGAGGTAGAGGGGAGGAAGGAGGAGGAGGAGGGAGGGGAAGAGGAGGAGAGGAAGGATGTGGAGGAGGAGGAAGAGGAGGAAAGGATCGAAGGACAGAGGGGAAAGGGAATAAATTGAGGCGCGAAATGACGATGTATTTTGGAGATAATGATATGAGGTGGAGCAAGGACGGGGGGGGGGGCTGGATCGAGTTAAAGGGGGGGGGGAGATGGAGTAAGGTGGGAGGGGGAAGGGAACCCAAGGAAGGAGGGGGGGGATGGGGAGGTACTAGCGGATAAAAGGACTGAGGGAAGGAAAAGGGTCGAGAAAAGAAAGAAAATTCAGATAAGAAAGGGGATGGAGCAGAGGCGGGAGAAAGAGAGAGAGAGAGAGAGAGAGAGAGAAGAGAGAGAGAGAGAGAGACAAGAGAGAGAGAGAGAGAGAGAGAGGAGAGAGAGAGAAGAGAGAGAGAGAGAGAGAGAGAGAGAGAGAGAGAGGAGAGAGAGAGAGAGAAGAGAGAGAGATAGAGATAGAGCACGTAAGACGAGAACTCGAAAAAAGAAAGAAAAATCAGGAAATAAAGGGGAAGGGGCAGAGGAAGGAGAAAGAGAGAGAGAAAACAAAGAAGAGCGTAAGACGAAAACAGGACGACTGATGTAAACAAGGAGGAATCGCTTAAAAAAAAAAAAAAAAAAAAAAAAATGGAAGCAATTTGAACCTATCCCGGAGACTCGAAATTCCGTATAAACAAACACCTCACTTCCCTTACTCTCTTTTTTTCTCCTTCTTTAAACAGACTTGAAAATGATGCATTCTAAACAAAGAAATAGGGAAAAAAAGAGATTTTACGATATACATGCGTGCAAGATGGCAGTCTACAGCCATCTTAGTTCAACTTGTGTTTATTTTTTTCGAGTTTCTCCAAATTCGCTCGGGCACGTTTCGTTTTTTTTTTTCTTTTTCTTCTTTTTATCCTCGCGACGTGTTCCTTCTCTTATTTTTAATGGTATCTCATTTACTTGATTTCCTGGAGGTTTAAGTTTCTGATATTCTGGTTATGTAGCGTGGTCCTAATTACTGTTTTTGTTTTCGTTTTTTAATTTCGGGTTGGCGTAACTCGAAAAATTGATAAGTTGGTTTTCCATTTTGGTCCTATATTCTTTAGTTTTATCTGCCTAGTATCTAAATTACACGACAAATTACATAGGACATTTTTAGCTGTAACGGTGACTATTTGTAACCCTGGTAACTTAAAGGCTAGCTAACCTACAGGGCTATTCATTTGTATATTTGGTTACCTGGAGATCAATTCAGCTATTACTATTTACTATTTATCTACTATTCATTTACAGAAACTATTTACTATTTACACATCTCATTACACTGATTACCTGGAGATCAGGTCAGTTATTACTATTTACTATTTATCTACTATTCATTTACTGAAACTATTTACTATTTACACACCTCATTACACTGATTACCTGGAGATCAAGTCAGCTATTACTATTTACTATTTATCTACTATTCATTTACTGTAACTATTTACTATTTACACACCTCATGACACTGATTACCTGGAGATCAAGTCAGCTATTACTATTTACTATTTATCAACTATTCATTTACTGAAACTATTTACTATTTACACACCTCATTACACAGATTACCTGGAGTTCAAGTCAGCTATTACTATTTACTATTTATCTATTATTCATTTACTGTAACTATTTGCTATTTACACACCTCATTACACTGATTACCTGGAGATCTAGTTATGTAATGGCGTGTTTAACAGGTGTTCTCGTTACCTTGTTATTTGCTTTCCTGAAATTTGTCCGCTTAATGGTTCGGTTACCTGCGGTTCGGTTACCTGATAAGCTGTTTATAGCACGGATCGATAGCTAGACAGTGTGGCTATTACCTTACATGTTTACTGTGTATTAGGGCGCTTGACATATTACTCCGTTATCATGGCGATCGCCCGTTGTATATGCGTCTACGTGTCCCCATTCGGATAAAACACCTTGTTGGCTCCGTCTTAGTTAACTGGGTCATATTTCTCTCTATCCCTGTTTTGCGAAAACTGATAAGCTAATGTTTTGTTTTCTTCTACTTCCCCCTCCCGTTTTTTTTTTGTTTTTTTTTCTTTTTCTTTCTTTCTTTTTTTTTATCCTGCTTACATGTTTGATTCATAGTATCACTAGTTCAAATTACTGTGTTATTGATAGTTCGTTACGTTACATTGTTCTGCAGGTAACGATAATATAGCATAATGGTATGTTCACCTTAAACATACCAACGTGATATACGATACGGACACTACACCTCATAATTTCACCATAACCATCATTATATCTCGCTATCCAAGGCATATTCAACACCATTACCAATAGTTAAGCAGTGACTGCTATTTACGCAGTTACATGTTTACTTTATACCTTTCTCATCTTTATTACAGTTATTAGTCGCCTTTTCCCTTAGATGGACCTTTCTCACCACCACAGACACCATACTAACCGCTCACTCTTGTCAGGCTATTGATCTCTTAGATAAGGCTGAGTGGCTGTTGCTATATTAACGCCAGTAATGAATACTACATGTGCACCTTCGACTGATGGGAAGGCGAGTTGCGTGTATGCGTATGTGCGTATGTGAGAGAGGAGAGAGAGAGGGGAAGGGGGGGCGAGGAGAGACAGAGAGAGAGAGAGAGGAGAGAGAGAGAGAGAGAGAAGAGAGAAGAGAGAAGAGAGAGAGAGACGAGAGAAGAAGAAAGAGAAGAGAGAGAGAAGAGAGAGAGAGAGAGAAGAGAGAGAGAAGAGGAGAGAGGAGAGAGAAGAGAGAAGAGAGAGAGAGAGAGAGAGAGAGAGAGAGAGAGGAGAGAGAGACAGAAGAAGAGACGAGAGAGAGAGACAGAGAGAGAAGAGAAGAGAAGAGAGAAGAGGGAGTGAGAGAGAGAAGAGAAAGTAAGAGGGAAAGAGACGAGAGAGAATAAGAGAGATTGAGCGGTTGAGAATAAGCGAGACAGAAGGAGAGAATAAGAGAAAGAAACAGATGAGACGAACACCACCCGCACATCTGTTATAAATGCTTATCTTTTCACGCCACGTACACTCCTGAAGTGCATTGCGAATCAGTAAAACCGTATCGCGCCTACACAGCTATAGCGTAGGGCGTATCCTCCACGCATTAAGCATCCCAAGAGTTATTTATGGCCTGCTTTCCGGGTCTCACTCACGACCCAGCCTGGACATCACCTGACACCTCGCGTGACCAATGTCCAAATGTGTGTTCCGCGCTCTCCTAGTGCGTCTCCTTGTTATGCCCCATTGTAAAATCTGTACCTTGCAGAAACGAGCGCGCTTGAGCAGTTTGTTTCTTCCGCAGACAATTAAAGATATTTGGGGGATATAAGGTCGCGTTTGTTAGAATTGTGCGAAGGCCCGACCCAAAAAATATTCCCTAAACCTAACATGCAATAAATAAAGAAATAAATGGCATATTCATCAGTGTGTAGACACATGCATATCAACCGTGCAAATATAACAAATGTATATCTATCAAAATATATAAGACAGATATGTTGCCTTAATTGTTTCTGCGTTTTGTATTTATGAAAATTCATTGGTTCGTCGGCCCCTGGCACAATTGTTGCAAACCATCTGTTAGACTATAAAGAATTCTAAAACCTTTTAAAAGACGAAAGATAAAGGAAAGTTTTATTTGGACAAGTACACGGAATGTAGTTTGTATTCCATTAGTCATACATTCATACATTTACACTGGCTTAAGCTTATGATTAATTGAGTAGTAAGCGCTTTGCATTAGTGCGGAATTACATACCTGAGAAGCATCCAAGTATATATTCCTTTCCGAGATGTAGAGATGCCTGGCTTGTGGTTACCACTTATGTCTAAATCTTCTGTCCTCGCGTCCCTAAAGTACACACACACACCTTTTTAGCATTTTCTTTTTCCTTGTAATCTGCCATTAAGAATAAGAAAGAACGTACACTAATTGGTTTTCCTAAGCGAGAGCAAGAGTATTAAATATCGCGCAAAGTTAAATATCTTTTTTAATAAATGGAATAATTTTGGGGGGGAAACCACCTACGATTTCCTTCCAAACGCCCCCATCACCCCTAATTATAGATTCACATTGCCACTTAACACTTATATCTACATAAGACTGGTTATCATTTATTCGCGCTGTATTGTTATCCTCTCCTCCGTCTCCGAATCCACCATCATAAACCATTATTCTGATCTGTTTTATTCGTCATTATTTATAGTATCAAGTAAGTCGAAAGAAGTAATGAAATTCAGCAATATTAGCATTAATTAATAATCATATATCATTAGTATCATGATCGCCATTGTCATTATTATCATTATCGCTATCAATATTATCATTATTGTAATCACTGTCATCATCATTTTTATTATCATAAAGATAATCATTGTTACCATAATAATAATAACATAGTTATCATAATAATGATAATGATAATATTGAAAACAAATATCATTATCATTATCATGTTCATCACTATTATTATTATCATAGCTATTTTTATCATTATCAATTAACATTATCATTATCATGGTTAGTATTATTATCATTATTGCTATCATTATCATTATTATTATTATTATTGTTATTATTAGCATTAGCATTTTTATTACTATTGTTAATATCATTATCATTATTATTGATATCAACATTATTATCATCAATGATGATATAATGATGATATAATGACGATATATGATATAATGATGATAATGATAGCATTGGTAATGATAATGATAATGATAGATGATATAATAATAATGGCAATAATAGAGATAAAATTTAAATAATGGTGAAAATAATGATAGTAATGATAATGATAACTATCATCATCAATATTATTATTACTGGCATTATCATTATTATTACTATCATTAATTTAATTACTGACATTGTTATCATCAATATTATCATCATTATCAGTAGTAGTATTATCAGCATTATAATCGTGATATGAATAATATCATTATCATAATTATGATTATGATTTTTGATACTGCTGTTTCATCATCATCATCACTGTTGTTGCTGTTGTTTGTTATCTTGATTTTCCTATTAATATCACTATCATTATCATCATTATCATTATATATTACATATGGTGTATTGACACAAAATCAGAAATTCCGTGTCAGTCAGCCAGCAAACCAAACTTTAATCGCGCGAAAGATAATTTGTTTAGAAAAAGTGCGTGAAGACACATGCGTTTTGTTTTTGTGTATCACGCATATACGGTGTGATCCATTTGTGAATGATTGTACTTTGTACATGCTTCTATGTGACAAATGGTATATATATGTATATTGGCATATTGATAGATAGATAGATAGATATGTATACAGATAGATAGATAGTATATAGATAGATAGTATATAGATAGATAGATAGATGGATAGATAGATAGATATATAGATAGACTTGTATATATATATATATATATATATATATATATATATAGATAGATATAGATAGATATGTATACAGATAGATAGATATATATATAGATAGTATAGATAGATAGATAGATAGATAGATAGATAGATAGATAGACTTATATATATATATATATATATATATATATATATATATATATATTATATATATATATATATATATATATATGTATATGTATATAAATTCTTATTTGTACGAGACCCATGAGTGAATGCATAAAGCCACATCTATAGATGCTTAAATCTTGTGCAAGATCAATGGTGTACGATTTTTCTTTCGTCTTTTACTTAATGTTACTTCATTCATCTTGTACATGTGTACTTGTATTACTAAAATACGGTTGTACTGAGTCTAAAACAGATCCAGGTAGTTACAAAAAGAGAAAATGAATGCAAATGACAATTTCATAACCATTCTGTTACTTATGATATTAGCTTTGAATTTACAGTTATATCACCACTTATTGAAAGCATATATTACCTTTTAACACGCATAAAGTACAATGAATCTAAAAAAAAAAACTTTAGGTAGGTTACCCCTTAAATAATTTTCGTTTTCTACGAAAACATTTTTACATTTTCTCGTCTTCATATTGCCATAACTATATCAGTGAAAAAAGTGCTTTATACTGCATGTATAAAATATACCGCGTGTGTTTATCAGATTGGTCATTTTACATTTACTTAGGAGAGTAAAGCTAGGTCTAAGATTTCCTTTCTCGGATCATAGGATCAGCTAACCGTTTTGTGGCCACGAGGGATGGGTATTTATGCGCATAGGCCTACAATTCTAAAGTCAGTATCAAAACACTGAATCTCACTGGCTGATTTGTTTTATCAGCAAGTTAGGTAATTTTTCAGTTTCGCACAGCCATCCCACCTTGCAAATATTGTCTATTGATCTAATAATTAACGCTGTAGTACGTGTGAATGAAGTTATCGTGTTTCGGAACAAGCAACCAAAAATGGTTTACGAAATTTTCTTTACGACGATGTAATGTGAGTGATTTACAACAAGAACTAAGAATATATATTGCAAAAATTTTAGCAATGCCTCAAGATTGTTTCGTTAACTTTTCAATAAATGGGCCATTCATTACGTAATAAATTAGTAAATAATAAATGAACATTGGAAATCTTAAGATGTACTTTTAAAATGTAAGCAATGTAAAAGCTCGAGCCATTTGTCGTTCACGTACATTCATTATTTCTTCGTCATGAAAAAATGAATACAAATTAATTATGTATATATCGTTATCCTCTACTGAGATTCATTAAACCTAAACAAATATGCATCTATGTTACCAAAATGTGTGCGCCTTGCTACTTCCAACGAAACGCCAAATCTTTACAGAAAACTCTAGTCTTTGGGGTAACTAAATTATATTTAGTCTCTTGTTCGCCGCGTTCATCCTTCTAAATGCACCAATATTGAATTGAAAATCGAGAGCCGTTTTTATTAGTACATTGAATGCTCTCTGTCGAAAATATTATTTTCTTTATGAATTATATACATTTTAAAATTCCGCAATTAGACATTTTTGCTTCGCCAGATCATAGAAAGGCGTGGTAGTGAGTGGCCACATGCATATACAGCTGATATTTGGTCCTTAATGGCGCTCGCAAAACGATTGCATTATTTGCGTTTTGTTATATTGCAATGCTTATATATTAATTAATCATCACTTAAGCTGCTGTAACT
>NW_020868793.1:547719-550219 GCF_003789085.1 Penaeus vannamei
GCATCAGTGGGTGATGACTCTCGCGATGACTGCTTCAGAGGGACTTCGGGTCCTTTTGCCGGCACATCGGGAGCTCGCAGACGAAGTTCTTGGCGATCGTGCGGTTCATTGTCCTCGTAAGTGAGTGACATGAGTGACGCAGAGACCTCGGGCGCCTCATCACCCGAACTCGGCTCACGACGAGGACCCGATGCCTTGACGTCGCCCTCAGAGAGCGTGCCCAAGGGCGCGACGTCGTCCTCGGAGCGCGGGTGTGAGGGCGCGGCGCCATTGCGAGAGCGCGCGCTCCTCCTCCTCCTCCAGCGCCGCGCCGCCCCTGAGCGCGGCCAGGTGGCGCTCCCACAGCAGCTGCAGGTGGCGCCGCTTTCGCCCCGTCGGCGGCGGGAGCTGCACGGTGATCTGGTTGCCCGAGTTGGCGTTGGCGGCCAGGTTCAGGTTGTTGCTGTTGATGTTGTTGTCGTTGTTGTTGTTGTTGTTGTCATTGTTATTGTTGATGTTGTTGGCGATGTTGGCGACGGCGCTGAAGACGCCCAGGGACAGCGACAGGAACACGAGCTGCGAGATGCTGACGGCCGCCGCGTCCACCGAGTCGGGGCACGAGTCGGCGCCCGACGCCCCGCCCACGGGCACGTACATCACGGCGGGGTCCTCGCGGCGGACGCGCCCTCGCTGCGCGCCCGTGGCCTTTTCACTCTCGCCTTCGCGTGGTCGTTTCTCTTGGCTCATTTCCTTGATCGCCAAGGGATCAACCTTTCCGCCCCCCCTGCCCCCCCCCTCTCCACTCCTCACGTCGAGGCGGATCTTCCGCACGAACGAGGCCGCGCCGCCCTCCGTGTCGAGCGACTGCAGCATCGCCTGCGCCGCCTCCCGCCGGATGCGCCACGTCAGCCAGTCCTTGAGGGCGTCCTTCTCCAGCCGGCCGCTGGGGGACGTCACGAAGCGCTTCTCCTGCGGGCGTCGACGGCGGTGCTGGCCCAGGACCTGGTGCAGGACGTCCCGAATGACTCCCTTTTGGTCCGCCCCCTCACGCACCCTCTGCGCCACCAGCATGGAGAGCCTGGCGTAGGCGGCGAGGGGGTCGACGCGATGGCCCTCCCGCAGAAGGGGCTCCTTGGCCTCGTATTCCGTCGCCATCATGACGCGCTCCCCTGCCGCGCCCTGCCACGTCGCCGTCGCCAAGCACCACCACGTCACCACACTCGCCAGGCCCATCGTCCGACTGGCCGTGAGCGCTTTGCCTGTCTGTCATGTTCCGGCGAATCGCGGTCAGTCTCCTCCCACTCGCACTCGCAGACTGAGTCCGCACGAGACGGCGCAGCGAGTCACGGCTTCAGTCTGTGGAGATCGAGCGCGTGTGTCTGTATCATATCATCGCTCGAACCAACTTCCAGGGAGATTTCTTAAAGTAAAAGGTAGTTCCGTGACGAGTTTTTGCTTTTGTTTTCATTATTAGAAATGATATTTCAGTAAATATCTTAAAGCGCATAAAGAAATCTTAAGCAATTACATTACAAAAGGATAATCATTGATCCGTATCACTCCTACCTCATTACTTACGATTCATGACAATCACATAAAGAGGAATAAAGGAGAAGAAATAAAAAAGGAAAAATAAACATAACCCACGAGTAACCGAGGCAGTGTGTCATGTGTTCCGCGTGAGCCAGCGTCGCGGTCAGGTTCGCGAGCCAAGAGGCGAAAGGTAACGGTCCCTTCGCGCCGCAACGAAATTCGGGTTGGAGGGGAGGAGGGGTGGGGGCGGCGCAGCGGAACGCGAGGCGGGGAAGCGAGCCGCTTTTGGGGCGCTGCGGGACATGTGAGAGTGGAAGGGCCGGGAAGGGCTCCTCGCTGGTCGGCGTTCGCGAAGTTCTCGAGTCCTGAGGATGTGGTGGTGCGTGGCGATTCTGCTGGCCGCCTGGGAGCCTCCTCACGCCCACGCCCACATGATACTCAGCTACGAGCACCTTGAGCCAGACACCCTCCCGTGGACGGAGGTTGGTACCGGCCATCGCCTTGACCCCCAGGTGGGCCAGGTCCGACTCGCGATGTTCGTGGTGGAGACGGCCAGGGCCATCGCCGGCCACCGAAACGCCTCCGACCCCCGCAGGCGGCCTCGCGGTCAGCCTCGAGCCCAGAGCATTGACCTGGCAGCAAGGGTGAAGGGCGAAGTGTACAAGAAGGTCCTCCAGCAAGCCCTCGCTCACACTCGGGGGACCTACAAGCAACTCGTGTCTTCTGCCGCGTCGTCTTCCGTGAAGGAGGCGATGCTGCGGCAGTGGCTCGGATTCGTCACGGAATCGGACATGGCTCTCCGTGTCCTTTACAGTCTGAAGGACGAAGGGCAGTCATCTCTGCAGACTGAGAAACGAAAAATGGAGACGGGAGATTCGAAAAACAAGAAAGAAACACCACAACCCAGGACGCTCTCCCATGACAGCGAGTCATATCATAAGCGAAAGGAGCTGGAAGATCAACCTATACCGACCCATTCCGACCTAGG
>NW_020868793.1:573186-575686 GCF_003789085.1 Penaeus vannamei
GATAATGATAATGATATGATATGAATGATATGATAATGTAATTATAATGATAATAAACGATAATACAAATATATCAAAATATGATAAATGATATAATATACATTATTAATGGATTTATGATAATGATATAATGATTATATATGACACTAATGTATACTATATTACTACTACTACTGTATATAAATAATATGATAATGATATGATATGTGAGATATATGACAATAATGATAGTGAGAATAATGATAACAATAATGATAGCAATAATTATAATAATAATAATAGTGAGAATAATAATAACAACAATAAAGCATTATAATAGCAGGAAGGAGGCGAGACAGATGGATAACATAATGAAAAAATGAACAAAAAAGGTCGTAGTACTCTGTTCTCTTCTCATCGAATAACGGTGAAAAAAAGTCTGCTTTAAAATAACAACTTGCGATACAAGAACATTACCCCTTTATTTCTGCCTTTAGCGTACCTTATGTGTTATCGCTAAACTTTCTGACAGCATCGTCATTATAGAATTTTATGTTTATAATTGGAAATGGCTGAAGTTCGTTCATAAAATCTGTACTACATTCACAGGCCATTTCAGTTTTCCTGTTAGTCGTTCTCGCAGCAACTTTCGCCATAAACAGACGTTCAGCAACAAGAGAGTATGAACCGTCTGCGCATCCCACGGTCCGTTTAAAAAGGGTTATGATCATTGTCAACGGGGAATATATGACACAATGGTTCGGGGGTCACGTCATGCCTCAGTGACACGGGAGTCGATGGTGAATAGCGCTCATGTTGACAAGGGAAGAGAACTACACTGCGCAAAAGATTTATTTGGCGTGTTTCCATCAGATGGTTGTCAGGGATACGGAAGATACGTCGTATATAATAACTCTTGCTCTGTGAGAATATTCATTCGTATTCATATTTTTCTTCTTCATAAAAAAAATCGATCTTTAATCATTTTGTAACACATGAACCTGCCAACACTTCTAAGAAAAACGTCTTTATGAACCTGCTATATTTCTTATTCTACTCCTCACAAATTCTCTGGTTAAGATAGCATAATGATTAATGATATGATATAATGATATTAATGATAGCATAATGATTAATGATAATGGTTAAGATAGCATATAATGAAATTCAAACTATTGTAGGAAAACTTCAGGCTACAATACTATAAAACCATTCTGATTGTTGTTTTACATCCGGTTGTAGATGGAACACATTTGGTTTTGCGCTTCAATTTCTTCTTATAGCAACGAGTTATTGATACGCCCATTTAATCCTTTAGAATGGTTATTAGAATGGTGACTCAGGGCAACTCTGCAATTTGATATCTTGAGCCTGTAACTACCAAATATCGTCCTTCAAATGAGAGAAATGATGAAATTGAAGCTTGATATCAAATGAGACGTACTGTGAGAAGCTCGCAATCCTGAGTTATGAAAATGAGTATGATATCAATTTAGTCTTTGATGACAGTAGCGTGATATTACAAACATTTGGAATTCTTTAATAAAATCTGGATCTTCCGTTGTGCGAGACTGAAAAGGAAATGTATTTTATTAGATACCAAATATAAGGTGACACGAATAACAGAAAATTCACCTCGAAAGAGATAGAAAATGACAGAAAAATCAGAAAGCGAACAAAAAAAAAAAAAACGTATTAAGGACTTGAAAGCACAAAACGGGAATTGAAGAAATGCAAAAGAAACGTGTAAAGATATATAAAAAAGTCAAAATCGTAAAAAAGGTTAAAAAGGTCTCACCTTTTTCGGCGAGCATTGAGGTCCGTCACGACCCCTGCCAGATGCTCCGCTGTCCGGTGAAACGCGCTGATTCCGCCAGATTTTGCTGTCCGGAAATCTGTCTTTTTCTCAGTCTCTCCATCCCGTGACGAGTAGCGAAGGTCGTGTTTGTTAATGTTTCTGTTAATGTTCCACTTTTTGTTTTAATTTCGTTGAAGAGGGGATTATGATGGAAGACGGCGAGTGGGAGAGGAGTTCGATCGCGCTTTGTGAGGTTGGCTGACACGGACCAGGCTAAGATGGCCAATAGGAAATAGGTACAAGTTCGTGCGCACATTTTCCTTATTTACACGTACACCCTCACGATAGAACAGAACGAGAGACAAGCCAAATTAACCCTTCCTTTTTCTTCTCCTTCTCTTCTAAACTCACACAAGAAAAAACAAACAAACAAACCACAAACACTTTTCTCTCCCTCTCCTTTTCCACCGCATTCAAAAAAAAAAAAAAAATTCCCGATCTCCTCCTCTCTTCTAAAACGTAGAGAAAACCTCCCAAAAAATTCTTCAACAAAGAATATTTCCAGCTTCACCACCACAGCCTCGGTCCAGGGCGGGAGCAAGGGTATAAAGAAGAACAAGAGACGGTGTTCTTCTTCCGAGGGCGATAGAGGTCACAATGTCAACGGCGCTCACGGGAAAGTCGCTCTTGCGCACGAGCCAGTCCCCCAACCTGCGACTGGAG
>NW_020868793.1:583186-584198 GCF_003789085.1 Penaeus vannamei
AAATGATTATGATAGAAATAATAATAAGAAGAGAAAGAAGAAAAAAAGAAGGAAAAGTAGCAAAGAAGGAGGAGGAGAAGAAGAAGAGGAGGTGGAGAAGGAAGAAGAAAAAGGAATAGTAAATGGAGAAAATGAAAAGAATAAGAAGAATGAAAAAAGATTACTAATACTAATGATAATATATATCTTTATTACATTGATATTTGATAAGAGGACGGAGAAGAAAAATGAAAATAAAAGGAAGAAAAAACGTGAAGAAAAGGAGAGTAAGAAGAAAATTAAAATGAAGAAAATAATGATAATGAGAAAGGTAAGAAAAAAAGAAAAAAAGAAAAAAAAAAAAAAAAAAAAAAAAAAAAAAAAAAAAAAAAAAAAAAGGAAAAGGAATAAGAAACGAAGAAGAAGAAGAAGAAAAGAACAAGACGAAGAAAGAGCTCTCTAAAAATCCCCTTCTTCCCAGGTCTCTGCTCCGACACAGGGTCTCCCCCAGCCCCTCTCGCATCCCCGGCTCCCGACCTCTTGTCTTTCCCGGACTCTGACCAGCTCGAAAATGACCTGGAATGGACTTGACCTTTGGGCTTCCGTAATGGGTCCGTTCGGGGTCCTTCTCCCCATATGGACTGATGACAAAATTCAGAGAACACTATACTCGCATTATATCAATCAAACATATTAGATAGAGACACAACACAACACACATACTATATATACATAGGTATAGTATATATATATATATATATATTATATATATATATAGTATAGTATATATATATATATAATATATATATATATATATATAGTATATAGTATATATAGGTATAGTAATATAATACGTATATATATATATATATATATTATACTATATATATATATGTGTATATATTATATCTATAGATCTATATATATATATATTGATATATATAATATATATATATATTATATATATTATATATATATGTGTGTGTATATATATATATATCTATCTATGTATATATATATATATATAGATAGA
>NW_020868793.1:584298-591798 GCF_003789085.1 Penaeus vannamei
AAGTGTATTGGGAATCTGGGGTGGGAGGAGCTAGTGGGTTGTGGTAAGAAGGGGGGTATCAGGAGAGTAGGTTAATGGTTAATGGTAAAACAAATGTGCTAAGATCTACAGGTCTATAGCACTAAGGCATAGTAAAGGGGGATGTCAGGTGATAGTTGCTATGTGTCAACTATCTAGTGTAGTGTTGAAAGGTTGAAGATGGGGAAAAGGGTTATGGTGGTTTAGGTAAGGGAGTTAGATCAAGTGAAGGATATTTATGCGTCTGAGGAAGGAGAACAGGTTGTCAAGGCAGAAGCTGTGGGATTCTGTAAGGATGTCTGATATGTTGGGAGGTCGGTGAAGGGAGGATAGGTGTGGAAAAGCAGAGGTACGTGCTACATAGAGGACATAGGGGCGGGTCAGAGCGTGACATTAGATAGGCGTGTGTTAGGCGAGTGTGGCCAATACGTAAGCGTGCGAGGGCCGTCTCCCAACGTCTGTTTTTATGAAATGGAGCTGACCAAGAGGAGATTGATGGTTTTACAGTATGCAATTTATAGTTGTGGAGTCTTGACCAAAAAGATTGCCATCGGGTATACAGGAAGGTTTTAAAGTGGGGGTAATAATCCGTATGTGGAATATGTGAGAAGCGTAGTTGAGGTGATGTGGACATTGCGGCACAGCGTGCAAGAGTATCTGCCTGTTCATTGCCAGGGATACCAACATGGCTGGGTACCCAGCAAAATCTGACAGATTTGTGACGTGTGGATAGATAGAACAACCAGTTCTGGATCTTACAGACAAGGGGATTGGTCGTGTATAGACTTTATGAGGGTTAGAGAGTTACGGGAGTCAGTAAAAATAGTAAAAGAGGAAGAGGGGGATGAGTATATGCGTCTTAAGGCAAAAAGGAATGCATACAGTTCTGTTGTAAAGACACTAGATTCAGGAGGGAGGGTGTATTTGAAAGTGCAGTTTGGGAATGTTACTGCGAATCCAGCTCCTGAGATGGATTTGGAACCGTCAGTGTAAATATGAATGCTGGAGGAATGAATGGAGACATGGTCAAGGAAATGATTGAGAGCGGGGGATATCTGATTTTGGTGGGTCAGGGAAAATTGAGGAGCTAATACAGGGGGTTAGGTATAAGCCATGGAGGAATGGATGGACAGAAAGTGGGAGAGGTCGGAGGTGAGGAAAGGGAGAATGGGAGAGGAGGGTATCCATGCGTACGGGGAGAGGAGTTGGTAAACGTGGAGAAGAGGTAAAGCTATAAAATAAGGATTGTGGAATAGTTAGTTTGGTAAGGGAAAATTGGTGAAATCGAGCATAGCATCGGAGAGAGAGGGACGGCATGCCAGATTCAGTATATAAGCTCTCAACTGGAGAGGAGCGGAAGGCGCCTAGGGCTAAGCGGAGACCGCTGTGGTGGATTGTATCAAGGTGAGCAAGAAGAGAAGTTGAGGCAGAGGAGTAGATATGGCATCCATAATCTAGAGAGAATCAACATGAAGATGGAGGAGAGTTTTGCGATCTGAACCCCAGGACATACGGAAGGGTCTGTAAGATTCGGAGGCGGCGGCGAGCTTTTTCTTTGATGTACAAGATATGGTCTCTCCAGGACAATTTGGACTCAAATATAACGCCTAGGGATTTGCCAGAAGAACGGTATTGGAGCGGAGCGTTATATAAGTGGGGACCGTGCGTGAGCGAGGGAAAATGATGGGGAAAGATTTGAAGGTAGAGAAGCGAAAGCCATGGTTGGTGGCCCAAGAAGTTACTGATGCTATTGCAGACTGAAGGAATTGACAGAGATCTGGTATGGATGTGCCAGATGCATAGATGGTTAAGTCATCAACATATAGTGATGCCCGGGCTTCTGGTGGTAGGACTGAGACTATGTCATTTACAGCAAGAAGGAATAAAGTGGTACTAAGCACACTTCCTTGTGGGACGCCTTCAAACTGAGGAAAGGATGATGATGTGGAAGAGGCAATTTTGACCTAGAAGGTACGTTTAGAAAGGAAGGATTTGATGAACACGCCCATGTTTCCACGTAAACCTAAGGAGGACAATTGTTGGAGGATATGGTATCGCCATGTGGTATCATATGCTTTTTCTAGATCAAAGAATATGGCTAATACGGATTCATGGCGTGCAAATACCGATGTAATATATGTACTTCGGGCACGTCGGAAACCAAACTGGGAAGGGGAAAGGAGATTATAAGATTCAAGATACCACATTAAGCGGAAGTTAACCATTCGTTCTAGTAGTTTGCACAAGCAGCTAGTTAGAGCTATGGGGCGGTAATCTAGGGGTAGGGTACCTGATTTATTGGGTTTTAAGGAAGGTAAGGTAAGAGCATGAGAAGGAAAATTTCCTGACGTCCATATGTGGTTGAAAATAGTTAAAAGGAAGGATAGAGAAGATGGGAGGTGTCGGAGCATACGATAGTGAATACCATCAGGGCCTTCATGAGTGTTGCGGCACGACTGTGATGCAGCGTTGAGTTCAGAAGAAGAAAAAGGAGCATTATAGGACTCATCAGAGGATAGGGTGAAGGTAATAGGGATGCGTTCTTTGATGGCTTTAATGGAAGAAAAGTGTGGGGAAAGTTGAGAGCCACTACTGACCTGGCTGAAATACTTGCCTAGTTCATTAGCTACTTCGACAGGCTCAGAGATGAGAGTATCTCGAATTTGGAGGACGGATGCAGGATGGGGGGGGATGTTTGCCTGATAATTTATGGATCCGTCGCCAAATAGCTGAAATAGATGTAGAAGATGTAATTGAGGAAACATAATTTTGTCAGCTATTTGTTTTGCTGTTTCTAATTGTACGGCGAAGATGGGCAGATGCCCTTTCAAAGGAAATAAGGGCTGATAGCTGGTGAGGGGTGCCTCGTTTGTAGCTATAGCCGTTCCAGGCTGCTCGTTTTAAGCGAAGCGCTTTGGTGCAATCAGAATTCCACCATGAACACATTTAGAGGTATAAGGTCTTGAAGTTCGAGGAATGGCTGTATAGGCAGCTCTTAGGATCGTGGTTGTAAAACATTGTAGCATATCTGAAATGGACGGTAAGGGGGGTGGAGGGATAGGTATAGAAGAGAGTGAAGTGAAAGTATGCCAGTCAGCTCTATCAAAGCACCAGCGTGGAGGATTAGGAAGTGGTACATATGAAGTAGGAGAACGGAGTACTGGGAGGTGGTCACTATAGGGGAAGTGGTCTAGAACTGACCAATGGAAATCTAAATGTAGAGTAGGAGAGCATAGAGAGAGGTCAAGGCATGAAAAGGATTGTGTGCGCATGTCAAAGTGTGTGGGGCGATCTGAATTAAGAAAGATTAGGTTATTTGTGAAGAGGAAGCGTTCTAGAGATCGGTCTCGAGAGTTGGTGATAGAGTCACCCCACAGAGTGTGGCGGCAGTTGAAATCACCAACTACGAGGAAAGGTGGTTGAAGTTTCAAAGGCAGCAAAGTCAATGGGATGGGATGGGGAGAAGTAGACTGAAATTACTGTGATCCAGCGGCGAAGAAAGATGCGAATAGCTGTGCACGGGACAGTAGTTTGTATGGGAGGTATAAGGTATTTCATGATGGATAAGTATAGACGAGACATAAAGGACGTGTGGGGAAGAGATAAAACGGTAATTGGGAATTGGAATAGAAGGGTGTGTGAGGAAAGTCTCTTGGAGGCAGATAATAGATGGATTATAAGAAGCAAGGATATGACGTAGGTCTGGTCTATGAGAACGGAAACCGCGAATATTCCAATGTAGGAGAGCTATAGCTTATGAGTGATATCGCATACGGTACGTATTGGGGAATCTGGGGGAGGAGCTAGGGGGTGTGAAGGAGGGGTATTAGGAGATAGGGAATTTGGGGAAGGGCATTGTTGTGACATGAGTGATTCTCGTGTGTATCCGGGAGGGAGTGCAAAAGATAAGGGGATGGAGGGAGGGAGAATGTGCGTATAGTTGGGGTTGAAGGGGGTGGGTTGTGTTGGGAGGGAGTAGATGTGGGGGGAGTATTAGTGGTAGGAGGGTGGATATCGGAAGGATGGATAGTTGGAGTTGAAGGGGGGTTGTTGTCTTGGGAGGGATTAGGAGGAAGGGGTGTAGGGGTGCTGTGAGTAAGAGGGGGATGGATATCAGGAGGATGGGTATTGGGAGGATGGATATCGGTGATGGACGGAATTGAGGGGGTTAGGTTGTGTTGAGAGGGAGTAGAAGGGGTGTAGGGGGAATATTAGTAGGAGGGGTATGAATATCGGCAACCACTTCAAGAGTGGAAGGAGCATGAGTTATGGGATCTTGTGTCTTGAGCATATAACTTTGATTGTCATCCATTGTTTCTGCATTGGAATTGGTTGGAGAGTTTTGTGAGAAGGTAATTGTTTCTGCAATGGAGTTGGTTGGAGAGTTTTGTGGGATAAAGGTTTTCTTATAAGGGGGGGGAGAGGAGACTGGTGTTTCAGGAATAAAGGTAAAGGTAGGTGAAGGTGATTGTGCTGTAGGGGAAGAGGGGTTAGAACATTTAGTCTGTCTACTGCGGGTAGTGCGGGGAGGGAGAGGGGGTGGTGTTGGGGCTGTAGTTGAGATTGAAGCTGTGGTTGAGATTCGGGTGTCTGGGTTTAGAGTGGCAAAAGAATTGGTCAGAGGGAGGTAGAATGTAGAAGTGGAAATGGGGACATCTTGGGGTGGAGGGGGAGGGGCTGAGCGAACGATGTTACTAGAGTATGGAGTATGAGAGAAACCTTGTCGACGTGCTTCCTGTCTGGCTTCACGTAAAGTGAGACCATTTTTGTATCTGACAGTTGCTACCTCAGATTCAAACTTGTAAGTGGGACAGCCTCTATAAAATACATTGTGGGGGCCGCCGCAGTTAGCACATGTACGTGTTTGTGCTGAGCAGTTTGATCGGTTATGACCAGGTTGGGCACATATGGGGCATCGGTCTGTGGAACGGCAATGTTTGGCATTATGTCCAAAGCGCCAACAGTTTTGACATTGACGGGGAGGGGTTGGTATGGTCGAACAGGGAGGGATTATCCACCAATGTAGATACGTAAGGGAAGGTCATGTGTACGGAAGATAATTTTGGTCGGATTCTTTCGTTGACCTTTAGGAGGAATGGTTTAGCAATGTACTGATTTCACATCTTGGTCTTTGAGGCATCCTAATAAGTTTTCTCCACAGTCTGACCAATCTTTGGTATCGACTGGGCAGTTTGCTGGGGAGAGAGAGACAGTTCTGGTACAGGTATTAAGGGTTGGATGAGGTTCTGCAGGAATGGGGTTGCCAGAATGATCAGTTAAATTTGATAGTGCTATAGATTCAGTTTCTGATCTGACTGTTACAAGACGGGAGCGATCGCGTCTGGTATAGAAAGGGACTCTGCCTACTTGTTTTTGGAGGCATTGTTGAAAGAGAAGAGTGTTGCCTGAGTAAGGAGCTGTAGAAGGGATCACGAAAAATCGGTCCCATTTAGCTGGGCTAAACAGAGTATTTAAGATATCTGTAGGGTTGGTGGTGGTGGATGGTCGGGGACGTGTGGAAGAGGGAGTATTACGGAAAGATGGAGAATAAGGCTGTAAGGCAGTAATAAGGGAGGATGGGGTGCTTGATGAAGGTTGCGGGGGTAGAGTTGATGAATTTGAGGAAGTTGGGTGGGTAGGAATGTCTTCTGGAGATTGATTCTCTGCTTGGGTGGGTAATGCACTAGTAGGCATTGAGGAGTGCGTAGTAGTTTCAGTGTTCGGAGCCGTGGTCAAAGGAGAGCTTGGGTTGGGGCTATTTGATAAAGGGGCTAGCCTCATTGCCTCTAATAAAGGGATTACATCTTCATTACTGGTCATGGGGAACCTGGATTATATAAAACGGCATAAACGGTCCACCCTCATGCTCTTGAAGGTAAGGGCTAAAAAGGGCTAGATTAGTTGGGAGTACCGTGCCCATAATTCCCGCAGCCCGTTCAGGACTGGCACTAGGTCAGCCTTTCATCCTCTCAGCATGGCTCTCACACCTTAGGAAGTAGATAGTAGAAGGGGATGGAGAAGAGATGGAAACAAAAGCTGGAGAGAGAAAAGACCATGCAAAATTAGTTGAGTCGAGGGCTGAGGCCCTAGGCAGGGGAGATCCCTGTATTGGGTCTCAGTCTTCGTCTCCTAAGCCACCACACGACAACAACGGGCAAGGGATTGGGGGGGATCAGGAGGTAGGGAATCTGGGGAAGGGCATTGTTGTGACATGAGTGATTCCCGTGTGTATCCGGGAGGAAGTGGAAAGGATAGAGGGGATGGAGAGAAGGAGAATGTGCGTATAGTTGGGGTTGAAGGGGGTGGGTTGTGTTGGGAGGGAGTAGGAGGAAGTGGTGTGGGGGGAGTATTAGTGGTAGGAGGATGGATATCGGAAGGATGGATAGTTGGAGATGAAGGGGATGTGTTGTCTTGGGAGGGATTAGGAGGAAGGGGTGTAGGGGTGCTGTAAGAGGGGGATGGATATCAGGAAGATGGATATCGGTGGTGGACGGAATTGAGGGGGTTAGGTTGTGTTGAGAGGGAGTAGGAGGAAGGGGTGTAGGGGGAATATTAGTAGGAGGGGTATAAATATCGGCAATCACTTCAAGCGTGGAAGGAGCATAAGTTATGGGATCTTGTGTCTTAAGCATATAGCTTTGAATGCCATCCATTGTTTCTGCAGTGGAGTTGGTTGGAGAGTTTTGTGGGACAAAGGTTTTCTTATAAGGGGGGGAAGAGGAGACTGGTGTCTCAGGAATAAAGGTAAAGGTAGGTGGAGGTGATTGTGCTGTAGGGGAAGAGGGGTTAGAACATTTAGTCTGTCTACTGCGGGTAGTGCGGGGAGGGAGAGGGGATGGTGTTGGGGCTGTAGTTGAGATTGGAGCTGTGGTTGAGATTCGGGTGTTTGGATTTAGAGTGGCAAAAGAATTGGTCAGAGGGAGGTAGAATGTAGAAGTGGAAATGGGGACATCTTGGGGTGGAGGGGGAGGGGCTGAGCGAACGATGTTACTAGAGTATGGAGTATGAGAGAAACCTTGTCGACGTGCTTCCTGTCTGGCTTCACGTAAAGTGAGACCATTTTTGTATTTGAGAGTTGCTACCTCAGATTCAAACTTGTAAGTGGTACAGCCTCTATAAAATACATTATGGGGGCCACCGCAGTTAGCACATGTACGTGTTTGTGCTGAGCAGTTTGATCAATTATGACCAGGTTGGGCACATATGGGGCATCGATCTGTGGAACGGCAGTGTTTGGCAGGATGTCCAAAGCGCTGACAGTTTTGACATCGACAGGGAGGGGGTTGGTATGGTCGAACAGGGAGGGATTATCCACCAATGTAGATACGTAAGGGAAGGTCCTGTGTACGGAAAGTAATTTTGGCAATTTTGGTCGGATTCTTTCATTGACCTTTAGGAGGAATGGTGTAGCAATGTACTGATTTCACATCTTGGTCTTTGAAGCATCCTAATAAGACTTCTCCACAGTCTGACCAATCTTTG
>NW_020868793.1:596798-599298 GCF_003789085.1 Penaeus vannamei
GAGGAAGAGGAGAGGAAAAGGAAGAGGAAGAGGAAGAGAGGAGGAGGAGGAGGAGGAGGAACATTTAAAAAAATACACAAAGGGTCCCCACATGTACAGGTAGAGACCACAAAAACTGTATCCACAGCATCTACTTAGATTATCAACAAATGTGAACACATGAGATGGACTAATGCAGTAAAGCACTGAAATTGATATGAAGCTTTCAAACCTCCACATAAGGGATTCAAACCAGAGCAAACCCATAATACAGTGCACTAAAACTAACATCTGATGGCGGTGCAGTTCCAGAGTCCTGTACTTTAATCAGGTCTGATCCAAATGAAGGGTTCTAATCCTTCATACGGAGATTTGGTAATTTCACTTGAACAAACTGATACTTATTAAATAAATTTTTCAAAGCCAACAAACAAATCTGGTGGAAATTAAAATCATTTTGTTCATCTACGTGCTTTGCTAATACCAAACCTGAGATCAACTCTTGCCTCTTTTATTTAAAAAAAAGAAAAATATATATATAAGTAATACAAATACAAAAACAGTAGTGACTGAAAACAGACAATGCATATCCATATGAAAAATAAATATTTACTGTAAATATAGCCTTGAACACAACAGAAAAATTAGAAGAAAAATAGAAGTACTTAAAAAGAAAAATACATACAAAAACCTGTGGCCGTACTGATTACATTTACAAATCATGCATTTTTTGTTCCCCTTCATTAATGTAGGATCAATAACAAATTTGTGATTCAGAACGTGGCATACTAGTACAATAACATTTAAAGTTAAATGGCTAGTTCAGAGATGGAGTAAAACTGGCCCACTGGATATCAAGGTTTGGCCATTTTGTCGTAAGGCAAGTTAGGAACTCCGAGTTGGCTGGGGTATAACCGACGTGGCTCTCTTGCAGGGTGACACATCCCTCTGCATATCCAATCTGCCAATGAAGAAAAATCATTAAAAAGATCAAATTATTTCTGTCACTTGCTACTGTAATCAAAACTTTCATCCCTGAGAAATTTGTAGACCCCAGAATTATTCAAATCAAGTTAATCTTTTTTACATAATTTATAATTGTGATTTTACAACTCTTACACATTTCCATTTAGAGTTCCATCACAGATTTCAAAAACAGCATAGGAAAGAAAAAGATCCTTTTTCTACAAAAACACTATTTGAAAATGTATAAAAATCTTGTCCGAATCAAGGTTTTCATTCCACAGTCATCAGTTGCAATTTACACTCTTCAACTGCCGGCATCTATTTCCTACTTAATTTTGTTATCAGTGAGTATCATAAGGATTATGGTCAAAATTATCCAACTCTAAAAAGTGGCATCAATCTATTCAGTCAATCTAGTCTCTCAACTACAGCAATTATCTACATTCAAATTCATATCAGTCACCTTTGAACTAATCAAAACATACTAGCTTATACATTATAATGATACATAGGCATAAAGAATCTTGCTTTAGCTATGGACCTACCTTCCCCATAGGACAAGATGATTCAAGGCCATTGTAATGATATACTATAAATGTGTCTGGGGGAGTATATGACTGCTCTGGAGTAAAAAAGGCTTCCACAAATTTGTGATACAGGATGACCCCTATATTGTCTGGATCCAGTTCATTCATCATGAATTTGATGCTGAAAATAAAATGTATGAACTTTAGAAAAACTATGATTTCATAATGATATACAAATTTTCCTTCTACACCTTTAAAAAAAAGCTTTTTTTTTTCTTTTTCAAAGATATACAAATGTTTTGGCAAAGTGAGTGTTACATTTTTAATTAAAAACCAATGCAAGATTGTGCATTATGTAATGAATGATCAAAAAAAAAAAAAACATATCCTAAATGTATAGAATAAAAAAGAATCAAGCTGTTCAAAATTACTTGCAAGTGCATTTATGCTTTCCTTTGTCTATCCAGTTTGGCCTTAATAAAGTCACATAAGGAAGAAAATGTTACTGACCATTTTATAAGCGAGGCAACAAATAAATAAAATAAAAAAAAAAGAAGAAAAAACTTTATCACTCCAACCAAATCAGAAATCATATCAGGTAAACCACCACTTGGCCTTTCCCTTGAGGGGGGACACTCACAAATCATCATCAGTGCACATATTGAGCTTTTCCAGGACATCCTTCAGTTTCTCCTTCTGAATGAAGCGGTTTCCCTCGGTGTCATACCAGCTAAAGACCTGCTTGGCTCGTTCCACTTCCGAATCGGGAGTTACCAGCTTCTTACTCCATGAGAATAAAACTGGCAAGCACACCAATATCCATTTGGTAGGTATAGGGTAACGGAAGTAGCAGTAATAAATGATGAAAGTAGTGGAACACATGGTTGATGATGACAATAATAATGACTGATAACTGATGATGATGATTATAATGATCATAATGATAATGATAATAGTAACACTCATGGTAAGAACAAGGGCAAGAACAAGATGGTTATGGTGATAATTTAAAAAAACAAATGGTCATA
>NW_020868793.1:614298-626798 GCF_003789085.1 Penaeus vannamei
TTAAGTATTAATCTGTTCAATCCAACTGTACATGGACTAAAATCATGTGTGTATTTTGTAGGCCTAGCCCACACAATCACTCGTATATTGTATGAAGACTCCCTGCCTCCTCTTTGATATTCCATTTGCTGTTATTCTACATGATTTTTTTTTTTTTTTTCATTTTCCAAGGTGCATATTTGTCATTTGTTATGCTGTATGAAGATGATAATACACTATTTTCAGCAGATTTCCTATTATCTCTCTAAGTTGTTTACAACTGTGTAGTGAAATAATAACAATTATTAATAATATGATGTGTAATTTTCTATATATTCCTAATATTCTATTATTCATACCACCACAAATACATTCCTGAGCATGGTTATAGTGTCCTTGCGGGAGCTAGCATTCTTCCAAGCATTGCTCATAGATGGTACATTCTACACTAATTTACATGTGGAAACAATGTAAGAGCACCTTCCTAACTCTAATCTCCCATCAAGAGCTTTGTGTACTTACAGTAAGATCTTCCTGTCATCCACCATTTGGCAACAATATCTCATGAGGACACATTCCCGTTCATCCCTGCCATCAGCCAATTTTTTACATGATGACGCATTCCTGTCCCCCTCAACTCAGCCAAATTTTCCCATGAGGTTTGACATTACCACTAATGCTGATGTTATATTGCAAGATTTGTGAATATTCCATGCAAAAAATCAAACCACAATAATATATGCAATGGACACTTGCAAGCCTTTCAACAGATATCCAAACAGTGCAGAGGCTTGAAGAATTGCTTAACACTATGTCACTTTCAATTACTGACAATACTTTTGCTATTGCAAACTCTGCATCCTAATATAATATTTTTTGAACAATATACATTGAATGCAATGTGTTTATACCAAGTTCAATAGTATTGGATATACACAGCTTATCTGTAGAATTATTGTTTTGCTTACCATGTTCTTTATCACCAATGTATTGCTTTTCTCTATTTTAGTATTGTATACAAGTATAGGCCTGTAGTTAGGTTTATACCCTTTCATGACCAATTTCCCTGCAGTCTGTGGCTTAACATTAGTTCAGAGACTGTGTTTGAAAACAACTAATTTAAATTTTATATAAGGAAGGTAGACACTTTTGGCCATAGTACTTGTATACTTGTATATATGTAAATATCTCCTGCTATGTAATCTCAAAGAAAATATAAGTATAACCTAAAATGTTGGAGTAATGGGTAATTTTGTACGCATTCACTCAATATCTGGTGAATAAAAAACATTTAGAAAGAACTTTACCCAATCTCAAATTGTCATAGTTTAAAACCATAAACCAGACTTTGTCCCCAACATTTGTTATAAATTCAAAGTCTTCCATTGTCTTCATATACAGGCATCCTCCTCTTCACAATCTCTACCTAAGCCTTATCCTCACAACCAAGTAATCAACATTTCAAAATTCAAACTTCTCAACCAGCAGCTACAGAATAACCATAACCATAACTCAGTGTCATATCGCAACTTATCAACTAACGGATGTGATATAACCAGCCTCATAACAATATAAGCATGAACTCATCTCATCAAAACTCACCTTGTGACCACCTGGCAAACAATTCCGGTCGAATGCTTGGTCCCCATACCAACTGTGACACCTCCAGCACAGCATCAGCCACTCGAGTAGGCCCTTCTGTCATCATTAATATAAGATTATATCTCAGGCAACTTGTTCTGGCTCTCCTTCTCCTTCTTATCCCTCTTCCCCCACCTTTTCTTTCTTTCTTTCTTTCTTTCGTTCTTCTTCTTCCTCTTCCCCTACTTCTTCTTCTTCTTCCTCTTCTTTTTTCCTCCCCCTTCTTACTTTAATTGAAGGTTTCAGACTTCGGTGGAAAAGCCTATTGTTCCCTAATATGTCTTGATATGAGACCTGTCTTATTTTTTTATATATCCAACGTTCCTATAGTAATATTTTTCGCGAAATGTCTGTCTTGCATTCGCCTCCCACCTCACAGGTAAACAACATTGCGATTCTTAATGAACCTTTGGGAATAGCTTCATTATGATAAATTTTATTTATGTGTAGCTAACCGCCTACTTCAAATGATTTTAGTTTAATTCTTTTTTTCGTTATAGTCTTATTAAATCATAATGTGATTGTTTAATATTTTTGTTTTAATAGAATCGCATAGTCGTAGACGTTCTCGAAGATTTTTTTTTTTTCATTTTATATGCCTACAGTCGATATCTTCTTAAACAAAACGAAGAATACATGAAGGGAATACGGTATTTTTTCGTGCAAGCACTGAATAAATAAACAAAAGACATGGCAAAGATTAACTAACCAAGGCCACTGGTCTTAAAATCTGATTATCATTGGTATTGCGTATATTATGAATCATTTTCTTCTACTGATCGTTGTTTTCATCAGTAACTGTTTTATTATCTCTGAACTACCATTCTTCATCCTTATGAATCAACTTACGGCTTTAATTTAACCAATGTTTGTTTTCTTCTTCCTCTTCCTCTTTCTCTTCTTCCCCTTCTTTCTGATAACGCTAATCAAACTATCGTTTCCACCATTGTTATTGGTAACAAATTACTTTTGCTATTCTTGTTAGTCATTATTACCATTGGCATTATTATCGTTTACGTTGGCGACTCCCTTGTTATTATTTATTGTCAGCCATAGCATCGTTATCTTTACATTATAATATTTATCAATTTTGAGGTCAACTTTGTTCTGCGTTTATTTATTCATTATTATAATTATGATAAATAATTGTCGTGTTTGCTATGATCAAAATTGTTGATGCTGTTGTTTTTATTATCATCATTAGTATTACTATTGTTATCATCATTGTTATCATCAATTCTAGCAGTGCCTTAGTTATTATAATAGTAATGCAAAGTCTGCCGTATTAGTATTATCAATATCATTGTTATTAGAAATGTTGATAGTATTATCAAACTCTCTAGCATCAACGTTATCATCATTTTCATCATCATCGTGTTCATCTTTATCTTTATCTTTATCTTTATCTGCATCACCATTATCATCATTATCTCCATCATCATCATCATTCCATCATCATCGTTAGTACCATATCGTCATTATCGTCATCATCATTACCATCACCGTCGTCATCATCGTCATGATTATCATTTTCATCATCATTACAATCATCCTGATCATTATTCGAACGTCCAATACCCTTGTTACTATTATCATCATTTTCATATATATTCAAATTTTTCATTCATCATCATTTTTTATTACCATGTTATTATCGCTATTATATTGTTACCTTTATTATCATCATTATGATTTTGTTATTATTTTAATGTTTTGTCCTTAGTATCATTATCAATCACTGTTATCATTGTTATATAATTTCATTTATTTACTAACTTATGATTCATTATACATATACCTACTCTTCTTATCAATTTTGTTGTATTTAGGATTATAATTTCAAGTTACTTATTACTATTACTGTTTATCACCGTTCTATAACCATTCAAATATATTATCCTCTTTATTATTCTATTACTTTATATTTCGTTCATTATAGTAGTAGTGTAGTTACTATTCACGATCATATCATCAACCATCGTATACTAATCTCATAATTCTATTATAAGTGATCATTATCCTCACTATTGATAACCATCCATTTTCATTTAATATCATTTGTTTTTTTCCTCTTACCACCGTAATTGAGTGATATGGCCGCACTACACTAGCTTTTTGTCGTAGAAGAGCAGGAAACACCGAGGGTGCGCCTTTATTCTACTTAACTCGGGCTTCTGTCTTTAGGCGTGTATTTTTTCCATCTAATCTTGCATGTAATGGTCTAGTCTTTTCTGTTCATTAGTGGGGTGGTCGTCTTTTTTTTACTCAGGGCGTTCGAAGTGGGCTTCCTCTGTGCTCTGATACCCGATGGGTGGAGGCATACGAGGGTAGGAGAAGGAAAGATCAAGAAGAGTGAGGGCGACTCATAGTCTGATTTAGACAAGAAGACAGGGGCTGGAGCTGCATAGCGATAAGTACTGCGTAGCAGCGACCATAGCGTAGGAAGAGTAAAAAGCGGTCTAAGAAGAGAACAGAATACTGAGCGAGCACGCTGGCTTTACGGTCATAGCCGGCTGCGGGTGAGAGCGATGCTGTGCAGAATCGAGAGGAAGACGTGTTCGAACGTTCTGAGGCGATAACGTACGCCGGGCATAAGCAGCACAAATTTGAGCGAGGTAAGGAGCGTTGGTCGCTCAATCGTAGAACGTCGTGGAAACGTAATTCAGTGGCACACAACTGGAGAAGCATCTATTGATGAGAGAACCCTTTAGTAGGACAGAGAGCCGAGAATTAGCGCGATTTTGAGATGGACCATTTAAAATTCGTGAGTGTGACGAGAGGATGTCGGAGCCACCGACAGCTCTTAGATAGATCGTAGATAAAGAGACGCGTAAGGTAGGATAGGTGTATGAGAGAGATAGAAGGAAGATGTTATTATAGATCTGAGACTGTACTGATCGTGGATGACCTCTCATCGATCGCGAGACTTTTGACTCGATCTCTCTCTCTCCTCTCCATCTCATCTGACCTCTGCTCTCATCTCGATGTGACGTCTACGTACCTGCTCTCTCTTTCTCGGTGCTGCTACTCTCCTCTCTCGTCGTCTCTCTCACTCTCTCTCTGATTCCCTACGATTGCAATGATGCTACGTCTCTAAGAGTTCAGAGATGCTCGCTCGCTGTGGGCAGTGTCATCTGACTTGAGGACGATAACGTGTGACTGACGCCCAGACTTACCAAGAGACTTCAGAGCAATGAGCATGAGTTGGTGTGTTTTGTGTAATTTGTAATTTCTCGCTTTCTCGATGGATTGAAAAGATAGTACGTCGACGTTTCTCTCCCTCCGGTACACCTCTTATATATTGTCAGATAATCAATGGAATCCATAATACATTAACTCGACAATAATTAAAAAATACAGTTTTGTTGACAACCTTTAATCAAAAGAAAAAGATCACAAAAAATATGTGTTGAACAACCAAACACAAACATTCACTGTACATGAGTAAGGCAGACCAAATGCATTGTCAATCCATCAGAAAGCACCATATATTTACGTATATGAATTAAGAAAACACCATCACATTCGCCATAGTCCTAATCACAGAGTTCAATCCATCTGTCCAACAAAAAAACATACTTCTGGAGTGCCATATACTATGTCCATTACAAATTTGCAAACAACGATTTTTGCAAATAGTTCAGTACTAATGGAGTTATTTCGCGCCATTTCATCTCACTCCGTATTTCTTTTGCGTGCGCCGCTGCCATGGCCTCTCGAGCCTTTCCGTACAATACATTCTCTGTCTAAGATAAGTAAATAGATAGATAGACTGTGAAAATAGAGAGTGCAGGTCCCGAAAAAACAAGACCGGTGCCAAAGTTCATCATGGCTGCGTTGATTGTGCATGGGACTTCTGTGCGCATACATTAAATCGATTCTCTCTGAGAGACACTATGTCGGACTATCGTAACTTTCTTAGGGTGACTGAACCAGTCGTGCTTCGTACTCGTCAGCTAAGGTGCGCTCTTCTCTCCTCTCATACCTCTCATCACTTCTGTCAATCACCGATCCCCTACGCTCACACAGTATATCTTCGTCGCATGCGTTCGTAGAGTCTTAAGGAGACTATATCTACCACCTGAAAGAGGGGATATATGCCTATCACCCAATTATCACTCCTATCATCCTGATCAACATTGCGGTGTTACTCAGTATCATATTATATCATGCCCATAACATCACCTTTTATTGCTCACCAAATCTGCAATCATACGCTCATACTATCAAACCTCAAAACTCTTCAATGCTTCAGTGCAACTCTCTAGGCTCTCATGCTCCATCTCGTGCCACAGCATGCTCGGCTTGTGCTGCTCATACACTCATTCATTTCACGATCTAACACTTCATCTTCTCACTACTATTCTCACTTCATCTAATCCTCTCATTCTCACTTCCTTTAACGTACCCTTACCCTCTACTACTACTACTTCCACTTTACTACACGTACTGCACGTAATACTTACTACTCACTATTCACGTATCCACCGCCACTGACCCCACTAACGACTACTGCACTAGCTCTACGACTTGACGACGGCCTCGAATGCGACGACAAGAGTATCGCCCGCGAGTGACGCTCGTACTACTTAGTCTACTACTCCTACTCCAGGCTAACTAAACAACTTACCTCGACCCTGCCACATACTAACTCATCATTATTTGATTATCTAACTCTATTTATTGTCTTATTATCCTCTCATATTATTTAAACATTATACATACTCAACGGAAGACCACAAATGCTAACTGCTGATTCCTCGCACTACCATCTATATCGCCAGATCAAATCCTTAATGGGAAGTAAGGGATAACCGTACAGTCAGGACTTACGGGGTAGATGTTACCCCAGATCTATTGCTGTGTAGCTATTATTCCAAAATCGTTCAAATCATTTTGTATTATCTTATGTCCTCTGGTCCAAATAATTTCGTTCCTCTAAGTAGCTCCTCGCTTTCTTACATATGGAACCCATCTGCAAATCTGGAGTAATAAATAAGAGATACCTGTTGCTGTGGTGTATGAACATCTGCTGCCCAGGGAATTTGGGAGGGAGCAACTGCCTGGGCAACAGAAGTGTTCTACCCAGGACCCAGTGGCACGATTTAGTGTCGCCCAGGGCCCGATGTCTTTTCACGTTAAAGGCAGCTCAGGACTGTCTGGAATCCTTGCGCCTCGATGATCGGCTCAGCATGCTCAGCCACAACGTCAAGACAAGGGAACAGCCGACAGAAAGTAGAGAGAAATGTTGTTGCTTCTTTGACGGAGCATCTCGATATTGAAGGGAAGTTGTATAGTATGGTGCACGAATCTGCGATCGTCGGGGTGAGTTCCTCTATGTTGGTCGGTGCAGTGAAGATAAGAGAAGGAAGAGTAGAAAAGAAAAAACAAAAAGGTGCATTTCTGGAAGAAGGCGGTCCTCATTCTCAAGCCTTTCACAAAGAGGAGCAAATGGCAGCTGTTGGGCTAGTTTTCTGTCTGTCCGACTCGCGGCGTTCACGAGGAGCTGCGAAAGCGGTATGGTACGCCGGCCTAATATGGGTGTATTCGTCCGGTCTATTTGTCGTGTGTGTGTTCTGCCGTCTCTCGCGCGTCACTTCACGCAACTCTACACACTGCACACACACACACTACACCCACGACAACACAGCACACTCATCCACACTCTACATACTAGCACCACTGCACTTACTTACACACTCCACACACACACACTATATGGGATATATATACTGGTACATCTAGTTTTCAACTAATCTAACTTTGATATACTCTTCATATATCTGTATAATACTCATGTATGGGCTGTTTCGCTTTGTCATTATGCTACATATTTATAATCGTGGAATTATCTTATTATATTCGATCATATTACTGACTAAATACTTTCTTCCATGTCTACTTTCGACTTCAGTCTTGATAAGGTACTATCTATTCAACTCCTGTCCTGCACTAATCACGTCCCCTTACGACCCTTGCAAACCGGCCACTCATCTGATGATACGAATCCGAGGTGCTGGCCTCTCGCGGGTGTGCGGTAGGCGACCGGACAGTGAGCATCTCCTGGAAGGGATCTCCCCGATGTCCGTGGTCAGACCTTGAAGATGAGGCTTGGCGATAGGTCAGGGATGCCCTGGAGTATGTGCCTCATTGTGATGCTACTCTAGCTGGTCTTGCTAACTGCGTTCGCTCTGCGTCTCGTCTTCGCTCTGGCGCTCTGCTTGCGTCGTTACCATTCTGCTGAGGCGGTGAGAAGGGAATGTGAGAGTCGGTCATTCTTACTCCCCTTCGATGATACTCTCTGACTCTGCTGCTCTCTCTCTCCGTCATACGGCTCCTCTCCTCTTTCTCTCTGCTCTCTCTCTCTAGATTGTCGATGACGTCTATAAGCGCCTAGCCTCTTACGTACGTGGACCCGGCTCTACTAGAGCCTGTCGTCTGTACGGCCCTCCCTCCGCTGCGTTCTCTGCCTACTTGCTCATGCTCTATTCAGCTGGGCGGTTTGGATCGCTTTTGCTCTCTCTATGCAATCAATCTATCTAGTCAATTTGTACGTTATATGACAATTCGTCTCGTTGTGATCTCTTCCTCATCGATATCTTCTTCTAGCCCTCCCATTAACCCCTCCCTGCCCTACCCAGGCTTCTCTCTATCTCTCTCATGACAGAGCAATTGCATCTATGGTTAAAATAAGTTGTTCCAAAGTTTAACTTTTATCCTTATTAGCCATTCAGCTCTCAAAATACAGTGCTACCTCTCCCCCAATTCTTCAACAGCCCCCAGCATAACAACGAATCTCTAGCTATGTGGCACAAAAATATGGAATACAGTCTACCAAAAACAACTAAAAGTTTAGCTTACCAGCTGTTTTCTGCGCGACACGCGCAAAGTAATCGTATGAAAATATAATACAAATACAACAACAGTTAAAAAGTTTAGCTTACCAGGTTCTCTGCCGATGCGAAGGTACAAATGATGGTACCGAGGGTGATCATGATAACTGACAGGTACTTCGACAAGGAGTAACTGCGCCCCAGAACCAGGACGCCCATCACCAGGCTGGCTATGAGGCCTCCCTGAAACGATGCAAAAGTTGTTACTTTACGCTAAAAATGCGATTTCCCTTCACTTTTCTCTGTTTTTATATTTATTCTTAGCCTGCATACCTCCTGCGTACCAAAACGATAATAAAAAACGAAACGTATTCATCGTGACAAATGTAGAAAAGGTATGAATGATAATGAATAGTTTTTTCAATGCCAAGGGTGAATTTAACCGGTTTCGAATATATCTACGTCAGAAATGCACTTCTAACGAAAATATATTCGAAACCGATTAAATGTATTTTTTTTTATTTTGAAGATATTCATTCTCCCCCATACCTTTTCTACAAATGAAAGACGAGTCGGGAAAACTTACACTTCGAAAGATAATGTGCAGCGGCATGGAAATCTTGTAACCAAAAGCCATGTTGTTGGTGACGTTGACCGTAAAGAACATCGTCATCAGTATCAAATATTCTCTAAAAACAAGAAACAAAAATTACAACGACGCACCCTTCCAGATGCAAATGAGAAAGGGAAAAAATACATGAAATATACGTGATATTACAAAGCCGCAGCAGCCTTCCAGAGGTAAAAAAGAAAGGGAAAAAAAAAAGTATATGAACAGACTAGAGGATCACGTACTTGACAGGAATTGCATTCTTCCTCCTCCCGCAGTCCATGGTGACCACAAAGCCCTCGATGGCAATGAAAAGGAACTGGGCGAAGGTGAGGATGGTACCGCAGGCAGGTTCATCTCTGTAGGTGAAGGTGGCGTTTATTGTGAGATATTACTTGTAACATTTCGCGGTTGATAAACGTTCGCTGATGAAGCCATGCATGTATGATTAGCTAGTGTGGACGCTTAACAGATTGCGTTTTCATTACAGATACAAATAGTAATAATGATCAGAATAGAGAGTGGTTATCGGAGAGAGTGGTTATCGGGGAGAGAGAGAGAGGAGAGAGAGAGAGAGAGAGAGAGAGAGAGAGAGAGAGAGAGAGAGAGAGAGAGAGAGAGAGAGAGAGAGAGAGAGAGAGAGAGAGAGAGAGAGAGAGAGATGAGAGATGGAGAGAGAGAATTAGAGACAGAAAAAGACAGACAGACAGAGAAGGGGAGGCGGTAGAAAAAGAAAACAAACATGAATAGACAAAACAGAAACATTTCACAAAACCCAATCAACGGAATTAAAACAAGCAGATACTCACTGAACAAGCAGTTCGAGGAAAACCACATTGCTGCAACAACCTATGAACACCAGTAAGATTGGAATGGCAGCACCCATCGCGAAACCTGGGAATCGAATGGCAGGGAAAATTTAAAAGGGTGTTCTCGATTCTCTAGAAGTACTAAAAGTTGTATTCATACTATAATGTCAATAATAGTTATTATCATTTTCTTTCTTATTATTGCTATTATTATCATTGTTGTTATGATCATTATTATTTTTATCATCGTCATTATCATTATTATTATTACTGTTGTTGTTGTTATTATTACTATTATCATTATTATTATTATTATTATTATTATTATTATTATTATTATTATTATTATTATTATTATTATTATTATTATTATCATCATCATCATCATCATCATTAGTTATTATTATCATTATTATTATCATCAATATCGTTATTTTTATTAGGAGGAGTAGTAGTAGTAGTAGCGATGGTGGTCCTCGTAGTCGTAGTCGTAGTCTTAGTAGTAGTAGTTGTTGTTATTGTTATTGTTATTGTTGTTGTCGCAATATCAAACTTATTATTACTCATACCAGTATACGTCATTTATTGTTATAATTTCAATAATACCATAATTATTTATCGCTACAACTATTCTTCGACCATATTAAAAATAATGATAACAGCGATAATCATCATCATCATCATCATCATTGTAATAATAATAACAATGATAATAAACACAACAACAATAACAATAATAATAATAATAATAATAATAATAACAATAATAATAATAATAATAATAATAATAATAATAAAGGATAAGGATAAGGATAATAACTGTTATTATTGTAACATTGTAATAATGATAACAAGGATATTATTAATAATAATAGTAATGACAGTAATGATAATAATAATGATATCAATGATAATGATAATGATATCAATCATAAAAATAATGTTTTTGTTGTAATTATCACTATCATTATTATTATTATTATTATCATTATTATATTATTATATTATTATTATATTATTATTATCATTATTATTATTATTATCATAATCATTTTATCATTATTACTATTGTCATTTGTATTATATTATATTATTATTATTATTATTATTATTATTATCATTATTATTATTATCATTATTATTATTATTATCATTATTATTATCATTATTACATTATCATTATCATTATTATCCTCAATATCATTATCTATCCTTCGACCATATCAAAGATAATGATAATAATAACAGCGATGATATAATAGTGATAATAATGATAATAATAATAAAATAATAATAATAATGAAATAATAACAATGGAAATGATAATAACAATAAATAATAATAATAATAAATAATAATAATATAATAATAAATAAATAATAATAATAATATAATAATAATAATAATAATAATAATAATAACAACAATAATAATAATATTATTATTAATGGTAATAAAAGTAATAATAATAATTAATAAACAAATAAAAATACCGCCATCAATGATGATATCAATAATAATAATAATGATGATGATAATAATAATAATAATATTGTATGTTATCATTATTATTGTTATTATTAATTATTATTTTCTTTATTATCATTATTATTGTCATTATTGTTACTATTATTATCATCATTATTATCATAATTTTATTACTACTATCTTTATTACTATATTATTATTATTATCAGTATTACCATTATTATTATTATTATTATTATTAATCACTATTATCATTATTAAAATTATCAATATTATCATTTTCATCAACATTATAATTATTATGATTATTATCATTATTATGATTATTATTATTTTTGTTCTTACTCTTACTATCATTATTATAATCACTATTATCATTATTACTATCACTGTTACCATTATCATCATCATTATCATTATCGTATTTATTATCATTATTATCATTATTATTATTATTATTATTACTATCAAAATCATTATCATTAGCATCATTATTATCACTATTAATATCAATATTATCATTATCATTATTATTACTATTAGCATTACCATTATTATTTTCAATATTATCATTATCATTTTTATTACCACCATTATTGTTATTATTATTAATATCATTATTATCATTATTATTATTATTATCATTATTATTATTATTATAATCATCATTATTATTATTATTATTATTATTATTATTATTATTATTATCATCATCATTATTATTATTATCATAATCATTATCATTTTTATTATTATTATCATTATCATTATCATTATTATTATTATTATTATCATTATTATCATTACTATTATAATCATCATTATTATTATCAACATTTTATTATCATCATTATCTTCCTGATAATAATCACTATTACTAATGTTTTAACAATAATATTCCCCTTCTTCCTAGTACTAACAACAATAATGTTATTATTACTATTCTGCGATTACTTTTCACAACTGTTACTACTATATTTACCATCATCTTTAAGTAACACGATTTCTCTTCATATTCGTTATTACTAATAACGGTACCAGTATTCAGTTACCATTGTTGCTTATCTTTGGTTGTACTTGTAAAACAGCCCACACAGCACTCATTCATTTCAGATCAACAATCTTGAAGTAAGTAAAAAG
>NW_020868793.1:629298-639298 GCF_003789085.1 Penaeus vannamei
GGAGATTTTGTTTATATGCTCTTTAGATTGTAAACAATCTGCTGAACTAGATAGACTATTGTTGTTTTCAACTTCCTATGAAAGTTAGATATACATGGAGTATAATTCATATGATAAAACCAACTCAATTTTTGCAGTGAAACCGAATATTTGAAAGGTGAACAAAATTATTCAACCTACCTCATTTTATATAAATAATAACCCAGCGGATCGCACAACAAAAACACACGAAAACAACAAATCAATAAAAACAAATATATAGAATAAATACAGCACAATTCTTAATAAATACTAATACAGATATATTTTTCCCAAGAATATGAGTAGACAGTACAGAATATTTTGTACCAGAGGTCTCTAACAACAACATGTGGTAGTGTTATTCGAGGAGAGCAACGTGACTGGCTTCGTTGAATTTTCTTAATTTCGTAAACTAGGAGCAAAATGGAAGAAAAGAAGAATATTGACGTTCTAGTAAAATTCGTTACAAAGCAAAAACAGTAAGTATCATATGATTGTTATGATATTATACCCTTCGAAAAGTTGTCGGATTTTGTTTTTATTGCTTTTGAATTAAAAGATTTCAGCTTGAGTGCCGCAAGTATTTTAATTATTATCATTATTATTATATAGTACTACAGAAAGTAGGCCCTGGTAGACCTTGCTTCTTGAATTGCAGGTAAAGTGAATGAAAGGCATGTTACAGATAATGGCATGGATGCTATGGTTCCATATTTCTAGAAGGGTTTCGGATGGACCTTGAGTTTTTCTGTACACCGGTAAATGCAGATTCTAAAATTTCCCATATTACTATTTGCTAGCATAGGGCTATGCAGTTAATGCATTAGTGTACTATACAATGGTGACACTATGCTTGGCGATCTATCAAAGGCCATGAATTTCTATTCCAAGGATTAATATTGTGGTAAAAGTTAAAGAGAGCGATGTACCCTCCCAGAGACTAAGTTAAAAAAAAAAAAAAAAAATCTGCAGGAAATCCAATGATTTTATCGATTCTTGACGTTACTTCTGCAAATGAATTGTTGAGGAAATCGAGTACCATTTCTCAATCTACGATCCTGATTTGATAGTCCTGAGAGCAGGGGAGGGCATGAAGTATAACAGGGAAGTTACAGGGTATAACAGGTTTAAATAAGAAGATTAAAAAAATAATAATAATAAAATAATCAGCACAAAAAATGCTTAAAATTAGCCAATGACACTATACAGACATACCCACCATATTTGGAATTCTATGGAGCACTGCGCCAAAATTCATAAATCATTCATTGTCAGGAAATCTGTAGGAAATCTTAGGTTTTGGGTGGAGGGTATGAAATCAAGTAATATGTTTCAAATGGTTGAAAATCAACTAACATATCAGAATATCAATATAAATGTACAGATATACTCTTTCTCTCTCTCCCTCTTCCTCTTCCTCTTCCTCTTCCTCTTCCTCTCCCTCTCTCCCTCTCTCCTCTCTCCCTCTCCCTCTCTCCCTCTCTCCCTCCCTCCCTCTCTCCCTCCCTCTCTCTCTCTCCTCCCTCTTCTCTCTTCTCTCTCTCTCTCTCTCTCTCTCTCTCTCTCTCTCTCTCTCTCTCTCTCTCTCTCTCTCTCTCTCTCTCTCTCTCTCTCTCTCTCTCTCTCTCTCTCTCTCTCTCTCTCTCTCTCTCTCTCTCCTCTCCCCCCCTCTCTCCCTCTCTCCCTCTCTTTCCCTCCCCCTCTCCTCTCCCTCTCTCCCCCTCTCTCCCCCTCTCTCCCCCCTCCCTCTCTCCCTCCTCCCTCTCTCCCTCTCCCTCTCCCTCTCCCTCTCTCCTCTCCCCTCTCCCTCTCCCTCTCCCTCTCTCTCTCTCTCTCTCTCTCTCTCTCTCTCTCTTCTCTCTCTCTCTCTCTCTCTCTCTCTCTCTCTCTCTCTCTCTCTCTCTCTCTCTCCTCTCCCCCTCCCCCTCTCCCCTCTCCCCCTCTCTCCCTCTCTCCCTCTCCCTCTCCCTCTCCCTCTCCCTCTCCTCTCCCTCTCCCTCTCCTCTCTCTCTCTCTCTCTCTCTCTCTCTCTCTCTCTCTCTCTCTCTCTCTCTCTCTCTCTCTCTCTCTCTCTCTCTCTCTTCTCTCTCTCTCTCCTCCTCTCTCTCTCTCCCTCTCCTCTCTCCCCTCTCCCTCTCCCTCTCCCCCTCCCTCTCCCTCTCCCTCTCCCTCTCCCTCCCTCCCTCCCTCTCTTCCCTCTCCTTCTCTCCCTCCTTCTCCTTCTTCCCTCCCTCTCTCCTTCTCTCCCTCCCTCTCTCCCTCCTCTCTCCCTCCCTCCCTTGCTCCCTCTCCCTCCCTGCTCCCTCCCTCCTCCCTCCCTCCTCCCTCCCTCCTCCCTCCCTCCTCCTCTCTCTCTCTCTCTCTCTCTCTCTCTCTCTCTCTCTCTCTCTCTCTCTCTCTCTCCTCTCGTCTCTCTCTCTCTCTCTCTCTCTCTCTCTCTCTCTCTCTCTCTCTCTCTCTCTCTCTCTCTCTCTCTCTCTCTCTCTCTCTCTCTCTCTCTCTCTCTCTCTCTCTCCTCTCTCTCTCTCTCTCTCTCTCTCTCTCCCTCCCTCCCCCTCCCCCTCTCCCTCTCCCTCTCCCTCTCCCTCTCCCTCTCCCTCCTTCTCTTCTATCTCTCTTCTTTCTCTCTCCCTCAGTCTTTCTAATTCTCTCATCCTCGTCTCGTCCTTCTTTCTCTCCTCCATCCTCTCTTTCCTCTCTCCCTCTCCTCTTCCTCTCTTTCCTTCCCTTTCTTCTCCATCTTCCTCTCTCTTTCTCCCTATCTCATCCTCTCTCCCTTCCCCCTCTTCCTCTCTCTTTCTCTCTATCTCATCGTCTCTCCCTTCCCCCTCTTCCTCTCTCTTTCTCCCTATCTCATCCTCTCTCCCCCTCTCCCACCTCCTTACATTTTTCCATCTGTATCTCACCCTTCATCACCCTTCATTTTATGGTAGAGGTGATTTTTTTCAACTTTGATAATACACTGTTCAAATTACTGTGTAGTATACCAGCATGAGACTTCAGACCCATGATAACTAGTGTTGTCTGGAATCCCATAGACAAGCCTACCTTCTGTCTCTCAGGGAAGGATGCTAGGCATATGAGGTTGGGCCTCCATGACATCCCAGTTTAAGTTGTGGTCTTGACATGTGAGATGTGTTCTTGGGGCTCCTGTGTGTACCATAGATACAAGGTGTCATTGCCCGGCATCCATGATTCTGGAGAAATGGGGTCAAAACTATTTGTGGATCATAAGGCCTGGTGGACTGGAGAATCCCTGATGTTTGCACCAGATGTCTGGAAAGTTTAAGCAGCATACCTCAGTACTGTGGCTGGCTGTGATTGATAAATCATATGTCCCTGTTTTTTAGGGGAATTTTTTACTTTTTTTATTGATTTATTTTTCATTGCTAATTTCATGGTTCAATATTACTATTAGATAGATAAGTTAATCCACTAGCAATGGCACATTTTAAAGCCTAAAATTATATTTTCTTGGCGGCTTTAAAATTGGCACGTGGGCGAGTCCAGTTACCTACCCACGCGCCTAGCACTGCCCATCACGGGTGACAAAATCAGAGCGCAAGCTCCGATATAGCGTCACACCGGCAGGACACCCGGTAATGTTTACTTCTCCGGGTGTCTCATATGACACCCGTCATAAGTGGGTTTAGAACTGTATTACTTTCATGATGATATTTTGGCAGTGATCTTTGTGCAATTTCTATAGTTATTTTTTAGGCATTAAAATTTGTCCAGGATTGCAGACACAAGTTGAGTATGTAATTGATTAAAGGTTAATTCAGGTTATACAAACCTCAGATGAAACTTGCATATATTGAAAGATGCAGTTTTCATGCATAAAAGCAGTTGGACCCAATAGCAGAGTTGTTTAATGTGGTCTTTAAGGGTTAACCCTCTACAATCCAGATGATGAGACCATCGCATTATGAAAAAATTTGGCTTGAGGGGCGGATGAGGTGAACATGATGTGATGGGAACTTGCTGTTATTAGAATTTCGGCTGATGACCAGAATGATGGGAATGACTCACCGCAAGTGCACAAAGCTCATGGAGGATGATTAGATGCAGTGGGCATTTAGGAAGGGACTTTTATATTATATCCATCAATAAATGAGTGTGGACTGTGTGTAAAAATCTTCTCAACTCTTGGTCAATTTCTCCCTCAACCATTGGATCATTTCACTATATCATATTGGCCCACCCCCCTTGAACTGAGAATATCTGTTTCCTTCAATTAAGTTGTAATAAATTGACTTGCAAGTAAATATGAGTTGATGCTCAAAATTTTAGTTTCCATATTATGTCAGCCTATACACTTGTCAGTTCAGATGTGTTAATAAGGTTGGAAAGAAGTTTTTTCCCCATTCTTTTTTTAGGAATTATGTGAAAAATGGCTTCCTCTTATAGACTGATCTTTATATTTTGATTTCCTAGTATGTAATCCCATCTCAACTAGCCCTCAACTTTCTTTTTGTTTTTTAGCATTCTGTAGCTTATCATATTGCATATAAATGAGTGGAGTCTTGGAAATTATACATATTTGCATTTCATGAGATATGGACATCATGTACATCTTCAGACCTGTCTGGAACAAGTTGATAGGTCTGGCAGCAGATTTTCTGAATATTATATTTGTTCTCTTACAGATATGCAGTACCTGGTGTTTCTGTGTCTGTACCAGCAGATGCAAGCAATGAAGACCTTAATGAAATTATCAAAACATATATATGCCAAGGTATGTTATTGCATAGATTTAACTCCTTAGCAATGGGTGCATGCACTGTATCATTGACCTAATGCTGTTGAGGATGGCATGTACTGGATGTACATCCCATGTTTACTGTGATTTTAGTTTATTTATTGTGTAGGTCCATAGATGTTAATACCATCATAATGATGCTAATGTCGGTGATAATGATAAAAATATCAAACAACTCTTGCTTGTGAATAGATAGGTTGATCAAAGAAAACCATTGTGGACAGGGCATGTATACACACTTCCAGAATCAGCAGGTTGAAAAGGATAAATATTTTTCTTTCGTCCTTCCTTTTTTCTGAGAAAGATATGTTAGGCTTATTTAAAAGATATATCTAATGTATTGCCTTTCATTCTTATGCTGGTAAAATTTATAAAAGTTTCTTTCATTTATTATAGTCTTAACATGATTTTACTTCTTGCAGGGTCAAAGATTAAAGCTGCAGATGTTCCCACATTTGACTTTATTGTGGAAGGGCAGATTCTGAGAAGACTGTTGGATCAGCATCTCCAAAAGCTTGGAAAAAGTTTTGAAAATGTTATAAGTATTGAATACTTTGAAAGACTTCCACCACCAACGCCCAAAGAGTCTCTTAACCACGATGACTGGGTGTCTTCTGTCCATTCTACTGAAGAATGGTAAGAGTTTAAGAAGAGTTCTTGTCCTGTTCTGAGAATCTAGTTCTACAGTCATGCAGGAAAAAGGCAACATCATTAAACTAATGTTTTTTTCTTCAAAAAGAAATAAGCTATATTTCAAGTTACTGGGCCACATCTCAAAACCAAGACAAGGAATATATTTCAATAAATCTAGTTTATACATCATAGGGGTTTTCTACCACAGTAGTGTTTTTTTAATTCAAGACAATGCATGAATTGTCTCAAATTTGTAAATATTTTTATTTTAAAAAATCAAATTTTATATTTCACTTTGGGGGATATTAGCAACGAAAACTTTTTGTATTAGAGACTGTTAATAATGTACTTTTTCTTGAATTGCAGGTTATTAACAGGTTGTTATGACAACACCCTACATATATGGGATGTGAAGAATTTGGGTAGAGGAAGAATTAAAGATGCCCATAAGCTGAAAATTCCTGCCCACAATGCCCCTGTCAAAGCAGTGACATGGGCAAAAACTGATTCGGATGTTAAAACATTTATCAGGTAAAATCCCTCTTTTAGTGAGAGAGTGTGAGACAGAAACAGAGATTATTATTATTATAGTTATTGATGTTGTTGCTATTATTATTATTTTAATATTGATATAACACCACCAATCACCAATGCCAGTATTAATTTTGTTATTATCATCATTATTGCTGTTGTTTTTATTATTATTATCATCATTATTAGTATTATTGTTATTATTATTGATATTATTTTATATATTTATATATTTCATTATTATTATCATTATTGTTGTTGCTGTTATTCATTAATTACTATTAATTACCATTTCTATAGCTGTTAAAGTTATAATTGTCATAAGTTTTATTATAATTGCTTTTAATATCATTATTATTATTATTATAATTATTATTATTATTATTATTATTATTGGAATTTGATTTAGATTTGTTGGCACTGAAACATCAAGTTTCTTTCAGCACTTCAATTGACCAGTCAGCATATATATGGAAGTGGGATAGCAATACAAACACAGTGGATTGTGTTAGTCGATGCTGTGGTCATAGCCAGAGTGTTGAGTGTGTGGCAGTAGACCAACTGAAAGGTCTCTTTGTCACAGGCTCCTGGGATACTCGACTGAAAGTCTGGGCTGTAGGTGAGTTGTCATATCACTCGTTGGTTTTGAAGGCTATCCTCGTCTTCACTGCTGTCTTTATCACCTTCACTTCAGATACATCACTGTTGCAGTCCATTTCAAATTCATCTAGATTGTCAGCAGATTTCCTCACTCCACTTTGTTCTAGCATTTTCCTTTTTTGTTTGGTTTTCACATTCTCCTTTTGAGGAATGTGGTTTTGCCCTAGTCTGGAATCCAGGCCCTTTCAGCTGAAGATCATCCAATTTTTTTGTGCTAGTAGATTTTTTTAAATTGAATTTTCTCATTGGAAGATGCTTATGTCTTGGGGGTTTGGCAGATTCTGAAAAATAATCTTTGAAATATACTGGATATTGATCAAAGCATTGGCGTAGATCTGTGGCAGATGACTTTACAGAGTCCAGACTGGGTTTTGCCATCTCCTCAGAGCTCCCTAATATCCCATTGTGTAGTATTAATAATCAATAATATAGGAAAATCTGGTGTATAGACTTCAAAGTGATATCAAGAAAGAGAAACATTCAATTAACAATGTAGGTGCAGACAGTGCCTTACATCTTATGATCAGTTGATGGTGATCACAGCCTAAGAGTTGAAATTTTTTGAGCAAAACTTTTTATTGATAAGTTTATGCAAAATATGATCTCTGTGAAAGAGTGGTACATAATTACAGTACTTTCGGTAAACTGGTGTAGATGATGAGGGAATGATTACTAGACATTTGTTAATAAATTATTGAACTGAGCACTGAAAGATATGGGTCATAGAAATAGCCGTTTAATTTTTATTATGGACTTATAAATGATTTGGTTTCCTGGAATATATAAACTAGAAATCTCATTTCAGAGTTATTGTGCAATGTGCAAGTTAGGTAATACTGAGGTACATTTGTAGTTGCTTTTTTTTTCTATCATTATTGTTGTGGCTGTTGCTGTTTATCTAAACTCATAGCCTACATATAATGTAGGGTTCATGTGATGGCCAAGGTGATTAGGCTTCTGGTTGACGTGTTTTTCACGTCAGCTGACTTGGACGTGGTTCCAGGTCATTCAGGCCATGTTTCGATGATGCATTACATTTATTGTTATTGTTTTTGGTAATTCTTTTAAGGAACCCTCATGCCCATACCATATGCCTTAGGGGCATTGCCTGAGAGAGAATGGGATGTATATTGCTATAATTGGCTATTGTTCTATATAAAGGGAGAAATTTTAACATATAAATAATTCACCTGCCATGTGTTTAAGATGTCCTGCACCAAAACATGGTGCTTTCTTGCTGCTGATGTGAACCTGTAAGCAACTTTCATTTTTGCTCATGAGATCTGTCTCCTTGTGTCAACAACTCACATTGTCTTTTGTGCACTCTGCCAGCGTGACTGTCTTGAAGAATGACACAAATAAGGGAAGTACTGAAGCCAGTGATATACGTGATTGTATATCACTGCATAAAATCTGGTATTTCATAAAAATAAGATTTGTTAAAGTGAATTATTTTTTTAAAAAATCATCGTTCAATAAAACCACTCTCAATCTTGTACACAGAGTGGAAAATATCTTATTTCTTGAAATGGACCCTAACATGCATAATTTGGTATCTACAGGTTCAATCTAGCAACTAAAATGCTTATTGTGCATCTCTGTATATGCAAAAATTACTAATGTCATGTTTTGCACACATATGAGATAAGGCATGTGCTATGCACTGCTGGGAAAGGCCCTGAGGGAAACCCAGTCAGCTGCACAGATTACCCAAAGTGGAGGCCAAGTGAACCCCATATTCTCCAGGAGGCAATGGGTTAACCTAAATTTCATGTATTTGCATGCTGTGACAGTGAAAAATCCTTTTATTTAAAATGTCCTTTGATATTTAATATTCCTGTATTGATATTCAATATTCCACAAAAAAGACTTATTAGGAAGTAGTAGTATTTATTTTTATTTTTATATATATATTTTTTTTATTTATTTATTTTTTATTTTTTAAGAAAATACAGTTTTTAAGAAGTTGCATATAATCTTGGAACAGAGTATAGAATTTTAAGATATTTTGTTTGTGAGTTGATGTATCATACTTGATGAAGATTTTCTCATGGGAGTTCTGTCAATTGCTGTTTATGAAAAAAAAAACTACAAAATTTAACTCAACTGCATGACTATTTGTCAGATACTTTTTATATAACAGCATAATGAAAATCACCATTTTAACTAACACAACTTTAACTTTGACATGTTCTGGCAACCTCAATGTTGAGCCCAGCAGCATAAAGGCTTTAAATTTTCATCTTTTCTTACAAGTAGTTTTAACTTTGAGATTTGTAGAGTTCAAATTTATGAACCAGGAACTGCAAGTCTAGTGCTGGTGTGTCATTGCAGATTGTGAGCATGTAAGTTAAGGTGTGTTTTAGACTCCATGTATCAAATCTCTTGATGTGAGATAGCCCACAGCTTAATTTTTATTCTGAGTCTTGATATCACCCTAGATGTATGTCATCAAGAAATCAAAATCCTTTACCTGTAAATCAGAGATTAGGCTTTTATTTTGTTTTATTTTTCTTAAACCAATCATGTTTATATATGAGTTTCAAAATCTATACATATTACATGTAAAGGTAGAAGGTATGGTTTCTTACTCATTTCTCATGTAATGTTTATGTTGAATATGAATTGTAGAGTAGCAGTTGATATATGGATGTGTCATCATGTGTGATGTCTGATGTGTGATGTCTGATGATAGTGATTTTATTGCAGATGACAAGAAGCAAAGCACAGACATTCAAAGAGACAAAGAAGAAGAGGGTGAAAACAAAAAGAGCAAAGGGGACAAAGTTCCAAAAACTGTAAGTTACTTTTAATTATTTGTGTAGAAGTCCCTGCACTTCACAAATATACCTAGTAATTTGTAAGGGAAGGTAAACAGTTACTGTATATTAAAAAGTAGTTGATTTATATAGAATATGAAAAATTTATTTACATTAGATGTAAAGATATTCACTGGTAGGATTTTCTTATGTGATAAAGGCCAATATAAATCTTTGATGTTTATAGAGCTGGAATGTACACACCAGAAAATGCATATCTCGTAACAGTATGTCCCATAGTCATGGAGCATCAGTGTCGAAAATTTGGTATTAAAGTTGAAGTTGCAGTTCTTATGGGTTAATGAACATCTTACCATATTTTATATATAAATGATATTTGAGCATCAGCAGGACTGCCAAGAGGGGAGGGTAGGCAGTAATAAAATAGAGGACTCGTTTCCATGAGTTTCCCAATGGTAAAGCTTTGCTCTTGGCAGCTCTAGGTAATGAATGCCAGAAAAATGTATACTTAATTTTTCTTCATTTGACAAAAATGTGCAGTGCAGTGTGCTATATTTGCACAATTTACAATATTATAGTCTCTCATATGATTGAACATCACTTCATATATCAG
>NW_020868793.1:644298-646798 GCF_003789085.1 Penaeus vannamei
ATGAATTCATGGTGTTCATAATAAAATTGTTGCCCACAAATAAACTCACTCTCTTATTATTAACCTTAGGTAAGCTGTATATACTTCATAGGGTGACTGCTGAGTTGAAAGGAGTCAACTCTGTTTGAAAAAGCATCAAAATCTCCTGTCAGATTGACAACCAGTACATCAAGATTGTTCAGATATTTGTTTGGCTTAAATCTCCTTTTCCCCCAGTGAATTGGCAATGGCTAAATATTAATGCATTGTGCCTGGGTGTCAGATTGACAACCAGTACATCAAGATTGTTCAGATATTTGTTTGGCTTTAATTGCATTCAGAGACAGGCCTCTAAAGTTGGCTGAAAATTACACTTCTATGTGTAAACAAGATTCATGAAATATAACTACACTGGACAGTACATGTACTTGGTGCTAATGGGTTGAAATATTATGTACCTATTATAGGTTTTAAGAATGTACAGCATTATTATTTAGATTTTGCTAAACAAATTTTGCAATATTATAGAATTATAAAGGTTTACTGTTTGTTTATCTTTAAATACTTAAGAAACACTGCCCATTGTATATACATAAAAGTCACCAGTGATTTAACTTGTACAAATAATTCTTATTTGAAAGCTTTCATCAGTAGCCTTGAAAATGGTGACCTGTCCCATTTTTATTTTGCCAAACTCTGTTCTTTAACATCATTTTGATAATGCTTATTAACAGAATCCCAGAAAAATCCAGATAACCTTGATGATGTCTCAGACGATTGACATGCTGATGTGTGTAGTGCAGAATCAACGAATATTTTTTTTCAGCTCTGCTTAACTTTTTGTACACAATTTGTTTTGGATAATGACAGAAATTCATTAGATGATTAGGTGCAGCAAAGCAAGAGAATTCATTCAAGTTAATGGTGCCTGCAATTTGGCCAGAAAGATGGAAAGAGAGCAAATATATACAATGATTGTATTTTTAATAGTAACAATTTTATCTTTGCTTTTAAGCTGGTGCTGTCTTGAAGGGCAATGTGTAAATGCCATGCCCATTGTGAGGTTAGTTTATTAATTTCCTTTAACACAGATGGTTCCACAAGTCAGCACTGAGTCAGTTATGAGTAATACTTATCTCACCTGTTTACCCTTTTCCTTGATTTTTGGAAATATTTTATGAGATCTTATAATGCTGTTAGTAATATCAATAACATAATAATTATAGTGTTTATGATGACATTTAGGTGAGGTCACAATGTCTACTAATTGACTCTATTGTGGCTCAGCATTTGTAGAGTCATCTATGTGCAGAGACATTTCAGAAAACAATACTTCAGTGAACACTACATTTTCCCAGCAGCATGGGGTTAATGTTACTATTTCTAAACTTGCCTAAAGCTTTGGTAGGTTGGCAAATTTTAAAATATTGTCCTTAAGATCTCATGAGGTCTTTCTCACGACCTGTGATTATGTACATATCTGCCAGTTTGTTTACGCTCACTCCTATACTTTTCATTGAGCTACTTTTCGTATTTTCAGTTTTGAATTTCAGCACAAATGTGCCAGCTCAATTAGAAATCTGACAAAATCTTAAGTATGGTTTATATTTGTATAAAATAGTATCCCAGTCTGTCCCCAAAGTACTTTCTTCAAGTTCAGTAATAATTTCTCTTATAATTGTAAATCCTCTTAGTATTGTCTCTTCAAATACCTTTCTTTATAGAAGGCAATATTTTATTTCCAGTTCAGTGCAATCACTTTTTTTTCCAGTGGTGGACTGTATTCTGAATCTTTTATTTCATATGTTTTAATGGAGACAATTCTTATATGCAATCTCTGGTAATTCTTCACTCCAGGTTGTACTTTTGGGACTAAGCTTGTCCAATTGATTGTGATGTTGAATTCCTAAATAGAATAATTTTGTTTGACTTTGTAGCAATTCCTGTAGACTCATTCACATTATTTGGACATGAAATACTTACTACAGCAATACAGTTTATAAATACCAAAGTTGTTACATATGCAAATCCTGCAACAATATCTAATGCAAAAGCTGAAAGGGCTTCTCAGTTGCAATGTATAACAAAAGAAGAGACAGTATGTTTGTAGCAGGAAGAAATGTAAGGAAGATAATTTTAATTAAGCTTCAAATTTTGAAGATGCTGAATATGATAAAATCAAGACAATACAAAATATGAAACAAAGCAGAAAAAATATATATTTCACAATAAAAAGCTAACTGAAGACCTTGATGCAGTCTGCAGTTCTTTCAGGCTAGGTGAATGACAGGATGCAGCATCTTCAGTCCAAGATGCAGTAGATATATTTTCCGAGAAATAAACTAAGGCAGTAGTTTCTAACCTGTGGGCACGTCTTCCTAGAGGACACAAAGGCCAACGTGGAAGGGTACAAAGACTTGACAAAGACATGAATTATGGTGGGAATTGAGAAACTAGTAAAGGTAAGAGTATATTTTTTCTATATTTCTTGACATGTGTAGACTATGCCGATAAAATACAG
>NW_020868793.1:656798-659298 GCF_003789085.1 Penaeus vannamei
TGGGATGACTGGCCACCGATGACTACATGCAGTGCTCTTCAAGTAGTCATAGGTTGACTACTTTTCATAGTCATAGTAGTTGGTTGCTGCTTATGCCTCTTGCTTGTAGTTTAGCGAGGAGCCCTCTGTGTCACACTCGGTCGAAGGCGCCGGCGATATCGAGGAAGTTGGTCATGGCATACAGAGGGTATCTCTGGAGGCATTCTGTTTGCATCTGGCTCTGATATTTTTCAACTAAACAAGCTTCCCAGAAGGTCAACAGTTGTTCCGTCGGGCTTGATTAGTGTGTTTATCTGTTTGTTTCTCTCTCTCTCTCTGTCTCTCTCTCTCTCTCTCTCTCTCTCTCTCTCTCTCTCTCTCTCTCTCTCTCTCTCTCTCTCTCTCTCTCTCTCTCTGTCTCTCTCTCTCTGTCTATTTGGCTTTGCGTGTGTTCTTTCAGTTGTTTTAAAAACTTTCCAAGTCATCAGTATGTGCTTGCCCATGTTGCTTGGTACTTTTGTTTGTTTTTAGCTTAAATAAAGGAACTGCTGCGTAAAATCATAGGACCAGCTGCTTTATGTATTTATTGAAAACTTAGTGCCGCGTCAACATCTATCAGAGGCGTATTCAAGATTTAGCCCCAAGCAAGGAAGGTCATACAGCACTATAATAAAAGTATTGTGTCGAAAAGGTTGAAAATGAATTAACAATTAGGGCAAACTATTTTAGATGCCAATTGTAGTATAGCGCTGAAGGTTAGTATGGTAGTGAAAGGGTAAAGTCGGAAGAGCAAACGGAGTACGAAGGTCATTCAAAGACACAAAGCCAGCATTTCATCTTTCAAACACTACTCTCATACTTTAGGATGTGGACAGAATGAAGGGATGAAGAAGAGAAGGAAAAGGAAGGGGGGAAAAGAAAAGACCATGTAAAATTTGTTGAGGCGAGGGCTGAGGGATAGCGATCTTTCCAAATCCTCTTATTCATTGTGTTCAGATGTGTGAGTAATGATTTAAATTTTACCTTTTACTTTAAACATATTGAATATTGTTTTCCTCTCATTTCTCGGATCGACATTTCCTTCTCCAACTTATAACTTACTGATGTTTATAGGAATGACTCATCTTTGAAAGCTTCCTCCACTGATCTCGTTGCATCCACCTCCGACACTCCAGTGCTCTTCGGAAACCAACGATGCTTTCGTCAGTCAACATGCTTGCGTAATTCCAAGGACCTTCCATAAGATCAAGTTCAAGTCAGGGCAGAAAACGGACTAATTCATCTTTGGGAAATACAGGACAGTGAGTAGATCTCATTGGGGTAAATGTAGCAAAAAGTATGAATGAGAATAAATAATTTCACATATCAAGATACGTAAGAGAATTCGAAATGCTGGAAATTCAGAAGAAGACGGAACACAGAAATATTAGTTACGCACCTTACGCTGTGGTAGTTATTCATTCTCTCCATATGTTGGCCCTACGATCAATATCCATCATATTATGGAAAGTCTTATAGATTCGGTTTGGTAAATTACAAGCAAGTGAGAGGTATAGAAACGTATGTGGATTTTCTTTTCTTTTTTTTCACTAAAGGTCGTTGAGGAGAAGGTACGCCTAAAAAAGATATGTAGGAAATAGACACCTGCATTCTACAGGGATGTACTGAACGAGGTAGGCAGTAATTTCACAAACAGTCAGGAGAAATCAACGTGCATATCATTACACATCGATTTCCTGAGACGTGGTCAGTATTTTAATAACCAAAGTGCTTAAGAACAAATCCAACTCTTCGACTCTTACTCTGCCGGAAAAAGGATTTTCGGAAACCCTTAGAAAAGTCGCTGCCTCCGTAGAGATTAAGGCAACTGGAGGGCGGGACCTCGGCCAGGAGGAAGAAAATCCATTAAAAGGCAAACAAGCAGTCGAGAGGTACTTGTTTGTAAATTTGGTGGTTCTTTACAAAGTTTATACCCAAAATAAGCTTTACTGGGGTTGCGTAACGGGTCTAGGAATGCATTTTCCTGCATACCTATACGATGGATGCACAGTCCCCGTAGTCTGTTTAGATGTTTCATCAATTCATTTGTAGAACAGTATAGGGAAGAAGTCCTCGATACTCAACCTCCATACAGGAAGTCCTGTGGAACCGAGTTGTGAAATCACGTCTCAGTCTTCATCAGTTTTCCCAATACCTTTCTTTGCCCGAACACAGCTTTCTTTTGAATCGAAGCCTTCACACTGTCTGCGTTTTCGTACCATCAATGTCATACAGGTTTTGTGCTTAAATGGTCAGTCATTCTTCGATCACGTCTTCGTGTCTTAAACGCATTCACATCATCACAGTTCGTCTCATAAATTTGTTATATTCGTTCTCATATACCTGTTATTTCTTCACGTCGTCCCCGCCCCTTTGCAACGCCTTCTTTGGTCATTTATTTTTGGAATTTGTTTGAAGATAAAACTTTTCCTCGCCTTTTATCATTTACCATTTCATGTATAGAAATACTTATGTATCTATA
>NW_020868793.1:669298-670721 GCF_003789085.1 Penaeus vannamei
TAGTTATTTATTTTTTTCTTTTTGTTGTTGCAGTGACACGCCGCGTCCTTTTACCAATCTAGTGCGAAATTGTAAGAGGCAATTAAGTCCTCTTCCCGAGACGGAGATTCTAAAAAGCGCGGACCTAATGCACTGCGGAATGGGACCGGCGATATTGTTATAACCGGCAGAGGAGAGCGGCCTCTCGCCATTACTGTGCATGTCGGTTAAGCGAGCAAATAACACGCGAGGGAAATCCTTTCACAAACGCGGCCGAGCGAGGTGAGATTCGTCTACCCAGACGCTCAAGCCGCAAGGCTAAGAAGAATATAAATTCCCCAATGCCGATGCCGCCCTCGTCGCTGCATTTGCCTGATTTAATTACACAGGCATTGCACATAAAGATTTCAGCTCAATGAGCGACAAAGACGAGAAGACGGACTCGCGAAGCCGAAGTCAGAGCCGGCAGAACAGCCACTCACACGTCGAGCTGTGAAGGGCGGGCGAAGATGCGGAGAATGTCGTATCATCCGAATACACTCTCCTTATTACCATACATTAACGAACTCTGTAAAGATTCATTCGTATGTATTATCAACAAATGAATGAAAAGTGGCTCCCGCGCGCGGGATGAACCCCGAAGAAATTGCTCTTAAAGTGTCCAGTAAGCAAACACCTGCATCAGCATACGACGCGCAGCCTTGGCGAGAGCAACGGAAACTCTTCCACGAGAAAAAAGGTAATCATATTTTGCAAAAGGAGTGAGTGCAAAACGAAATCCAAGCGCACAGATAAAATTACATTTTAGTTTAGCTTTTACCAAAATCAAAACAATATGAAAGGCACGGCAAAACAACCTGTTCGGGCGCAATGCAGGGATTCGAACATGAGTTATATAGTGTCATCAGTCAGAGTCTAATCATCACGTTGATATCCTATCATCAATATGAAGCTCCTGCGGGATCCGCGCCGGAGCAACTGAGGGAGGAAAGCGTTTAATGCCAACAGAGGGATTGGAAAAGTGGATCGAAGCTTAATGATTGGTAGCTGAAGCGGTGATTGTAATTGGTAACGGACTTTAGGTTAGCCGGTGGCGTCGAGACTGTGTTTTCGGAGTTGATCGTCGGCTTAAATCGACAGCAGCTTAGGAGATCAGCTGCCTCCGTCGGGCCGGCGGCCAGAGGTGCTGATCGGCAAGCGGGGCGGGGAGAGCGCGCGGATTTAACAGCCGGGCGCTCCCCGCCTTCGAGGCTGGCCGACGAGAACGGTAAATGAAGACGGCCGTTCGTCATGCTTGGCCGGGGGGGGGGGGGGGGGGTCGATGAAGAAGTTGCAAGGGAACTCTCTCTTACTCTCTCCCTCTTTCTCCCAATCTTTCTCTCTCTCTCTCTCTCCTATCTCCCCTCACTCTCCCCCCCCCGTATCTAATCTCTCTCTCTCTGCA
>NW_020868793.1:678568-681068 GCF_003789085.1 Penaeus vannamei
AAAAACAAAAAACAAAAGACAAGACCAATAAAAAAAAGCAAAAAAAACAACAACACGAAACGCACCCGCCACCATTTAATTGGCTAATTCCTCCCGGGAGCGAAGAAAGCTGCTGGCACTCGTTGGCACTGCCGCCAGATGACAGACAGAGCCGCTTTACTGCCTCTGCGGCTCCCGGAAGGATCCCCGCGGAGGTTCTGTGTCAAAGCCCGGATTATTCCTGCAGCCTCGGCTTAATTTCGACAGGCTTTCTCCGTGCAGCTGACATCATGGGGGGGAGAGACCTTGCTCGGGGGTGAAACGTCTTGGGGTTTTCCTTTTTCTCGCTTTTTTTTTATATTTTTTTTTTTTTTTTTTGATTTTTTTTTTTTTTTTTTTTGTTTCTTGAAGGTTCTTTGGTTTGTGTTTTGTTAAATAAGCTAGTCTTTTTTTTTTTTGCTGACGTCTTGGGGTTTTCCTTTTTCCTCGCTTTTTTTATTTTTTTTTTTTTTTTGAAGGTTCTTTTGTTGTGCTTTGTTAATAAGCTAGTTTTTTTTTTTTGACGTCTTGGGGTTTTCCTTTTTCTCGTTTTCTTTTTTGTTTTTTTTTTTTTCTTGAAGGTCTTTGGTTTGTGATTTGAGATAAATCTAGTTTTTTTTTTTTTTTTTCTTTTCGTGATCTTGTTTTCTGTGAAATTCTTATGTTATATTATTTTTATTATTATTATTATTATCATTATTATTATTATTATTACTATTTATCATTATTATTATCCTTACTATTATTATCATACTATTATCATTATCATTATATTATTATTATCATTATTATATTATTATTATTATTATTATTATTATTATTATTATCCTTATCATTATTTTTATTATCACTCTAGTTATTATTATTATTACTGCTATCATTATCATTATTGTTATTTTTATTTTTATTACCATTATTACTGATCCCTCATCCAATCCTTTCATTTTAGACTCATTTCTTTCGATCTTGTTTATCTCACGAGAAAATGGATTTTATTTTTTATTTTTAAGTCTTTCATTTTCTTCTTGTTTTATTTACTTTTATTTCCGTCTTTGCCATTTTCTTCTCTTTCCTTTGTGTCTCTTTTCGTTTGTTGATCTTTCATCACCGGAAATGCGTGTTCTTCTCTCTCTCTCTCTCTCTCTTCTCTCTCTCTCTCTCTCTCTCTCTCTCTCTCTCTCTCTCTCTCTCTCTCTCTCTCTCTCTCTCTCTCTCTCTCTCTCTCTCTCTCTCTCTCTCTCTCTCTCTCTCTCTCTCTCTCTCTCTCTCTCTCTCTCTCTCTCTCTCTCTCTCTCTCTCTCTAATTCTAGAACAGCAAATTTTATTTGTTTTTTCTATATTTTCTTTCTATTTCTCTTTTGTTTATTTTCGTCGTTATTCCTTGTGGTTCCTTTTCATCTGTCTTCTGTTTCGATGACGTCATAGCGAATTTCCTGTCAAGTATTACATGATTTCCACAAAGACTCAAGTTCTTTTAGCAACTTAGAGTCCTAATACAATATTGATAACCGTTTTTACTATATATTAAAACCTTTCTTTCATAATAGGTATTCAAAAAGAATCGCGCAAATGTTAAATTGCAAATGTCAAATGATATTTTTCGCGCAAATGTAGACAAAATGATGTTTTTTTTCCCGCGCAATTTTGTATGACAAAATGATGATGCAAATGTTTTGCAAATGTAGACAAAATGTTTTCCCGCGCAAATTCAAAAAATGACTTTTTCGCGCAAATGTAGACAAATTATGTTTTTTTCCGCGCATAAAAAAAAAATATATTCCCCGCGCTTGAAAAATATATCTTCACTATCATTATTGTTGTATGATTGTTGTCATTGTCTTTATTTGTTTTTTTTTATCTAATTTCGTTTTTTCTCAAATTCGCTTCTTAGAATTCTTTCTTTTTCGTTCTTTTTTTTTATCTATATCTTCTTCGTTCTCTATATCTTCTTCACTATCTTCATCTTCTTGATTTCTTTTCCATTCTCTTCATCTTCTTGATCCATTTTTCATTCTCATCATCTTCGTTATTCATTTTTTCATTCTCTTTATCTCATTCATTCATTTTCTTTTTAATTCTTTTCATGTTCTAATCTCGTTAATTTGTTTTCTCCATTATCTTTATCGTTCTTTTTCTTTCTTTTTTTATTCTCTTCATGTTCCAATCTCGTTCTTTATCTTTCATCGTTAATTTCTCATATCTTCGTTCTTTCTTTTTTTATTCTCTTCATGTTCCAATCTCGTTCTTTTTTTAATTCTCTTTATCGTTATTTTTTCTTTTTTTTTTTCTTTTTTCATGTTCTAATCTCGCGTGGCTTTCTCGGTATGATTAACGTCATGTGAAAGCCAATTAGTGTTCAGTCTTAAGTCTCGCAGATTTCGTCTCTTTGCTATTTCCCTTTCTTTATCTTCATCTTTCTTCCTTCTTGTTCTGTTTATCGCTATTTTGATCTGTCGGTTCTGGAAGGGACTTGCTTTTGTGT
>NW_020868793.1:686068-688568 GCF_003789085.1 Penaeus vannamei
AGAGAGAGAGAGAGAGAGAGGGAAGGAGAGAGGGGGGGGGAGAGAAAGAGAGAGGGAGGAAGAGAGAGAGAGAGAGAGGGAGGGAGGAGAGAGAGAGAAAGGGAAGGGAGGAGGGAGAGAAAGAAAGAGAGAGATAGAAAGAGGGGAGGAGCAAAAGAGAGTGAGACAGAGACACACAGACACACACAAATACAAAGAGAGACAGACAGCCACTCAGACAAAACAACACACACAACACGGGGAAGAAAGAAGACATGACTTCAACCCGAAACAAGGGAAGTGAATCACGGAAGGGAAAGAAGTGACAGGTATTCACTCGCGAAAGCCAGAGGAGGGGAGCTTGGCAAGGGCCCCTAATATGTGTGTTTGGAAAGCCACGCAAGTCAGAAAGAAGGAAGAAAATGTGGGAAGGGAGAGAGAGAGAGGGGAGATGGAGGGAGGGATAAGGAGGAAGATGGAGGGAGAGAGAGAGAGGGGGGAGATGGAGCAGGGGATAAGAGGAAGGAGGGAGGGAGAGAGAGAGAGAGAGAGGGGTGTGAGGGAGGTAGTTATTGAGGTAGAGGAAAGAGAGGGGAGATGGAGGGAGGCATAAGGAGGAAGAAGGAAGGAGAGAGAGAGAGAGAGAGGGCGTGAGGGGAGGTAGTTATTGAGGTAGAGGGAAGAGAGGGAGGGAGGGAGTGCAAAGAGGAAGAGAAGAAGGAGGGAGGAGGGAGGGAGGCGAAAGAGAAGAAGAGAGAAGGGGGAGGGAGGACGAAAGAGAAAGAGAGAAGGGGGAGAGAGGGAGGGATATTGGGAGGAGTATGAAAGAGAAGGAGAGAGAAGGGGAGGGAGAGGAGGAAGATAAGGGGAAGGAAGGGGAGGGACGGAGAAAGAGAAAGAGAGAGAAGGAAGAGGAGGGAGGGAAAAAGTAAGAGAGGGGCGAAAGAGAGTGAGTGAGAAGATACACAGAGAGAAATAAAGAGACAAAGTTTATGTTCATGAGCTACAGATTAACAGAGACAGGAAGGGAGGGATGAGAGAGAGAGAGAAAAAGAAAAAAAAGAAAATACAGCGAGAAAAAGAATACAGCAACACAAAGGGAACATCACTTGCACTTTCATTACATTCTAGGTAAATAACACATCACAAAAAAAAGGGAACAAAATGCAAAAAAATTATCACAGTAAAATGTCATAAAACACAAAAAAATAATGAAGAACAATAACAGAAAAGAGATTTCGTTCACTCGAAACAGAGAGTGTAAAGCTCGTTGTAAGTTAATTATGATGATGGATTAAAGGTTAATGGACATGACGAAGCAATAATAATAATGATAATGGTTACAATGATTGATTATGATGATAATGATTACAGTGAATAATAATGATGATAATGATTACAGTGATAACTAAGGATGATAATGGTTACGATTAATGATGATAATGATTACAGTGATTAATAATGATGATAATGATTACAGTGATAACAGTAGTGAGAGAAGAAACATTGATAGTGATGCTAGTGTTAGTAATGGAGACAAGTCACAAGGCTGATTATAAGTATTCATGTATAAAGATTATATAGGTATTGGTATTAAGGTGTAAATATTAGGAAGAATTTAAGATAATGATGATAATGATGATGATAAGGATGGTAACGGTAATGGCAGCAATAATGATATGAGGATAAATGTGATATATATGATGATTATAATAATGTAGATGATGATATGATAATGTGATATGACAAGCTTATATGAATTCATTGACACATTTTCCACAAAAATGATGGTATTAGTAGTAGAAGCAGTTACATCAGTAAGAAAATAAGTAAAATAAGAGGGTAATAAGAAGTAATAAGAATAAGGAAGTGAAAAAGATGAAGAAGAAAAAAAATGTAAAAGAACAAAATAGAAAAGGAAGAAAAGTAAAGAAAAGAGAAAAATAAACAAAGAAAATGACAAAGAAGGAGAAGGAAAAGAACAACAAGAAGTAAAAAATAAAGTAGAAGTAGTAAAGCGAAGAAAGAGATAATGAAAAGTGAATGACAAAGAAGGAGAAGGGAAAGAATAACAAGAAGTAAAAAAAAAAAAAAAGTAGAAGTAGTAAAGGAAGAAAGAGATATTGAAGAAAGAAGAAATTGCCAACAATAAGTTATTCCTGGACGTGGCCAGCGAGCAACACGCGGAGAAATAAGGTCTCCATATTGGATATTCCGATGCGGTCCCACCTTCATCCTTTCAGCTCCGAGACAAAAAGGATATTTTCCCCACCGCCTTACGGGAAATAAATCAGACACAATCCACAAGCTTATCTGTCTTGACTAACTCCCACGTTGCAATCCACAAGCTTATCTGTCTTGACTAACTCCCACGTTGCGCTGGCTGGGGATTCGTGATACTCCATCTCCTTCTCCTTCTCTTAACGGCCTCTGTGTGTACTCCTAGATGGCTTGGATTAGCGGGATAATGAATGTGTATTGCGACAAACGGAATATGAAATCGCCGGAATACCAGGATTCG
>NW_020868793.1:719018-734004 GCF_003789085.1 Penaeus vannamei
GATAAGAATGATGTTTGCAAATGTGCGCGTCGTAATGGTTTCTGAATTTGAGGGAGAGAAAAGCTTTAAATATTTCTACCTTTTTTTTTGCAGATTAAAGTATTAATTTCCCAAAAGACAGAAATTTAAGAATGCAGTGTGATAAGGAAAGTCGTGATTGAAGTAAGATTTTGAGTCAAGGGGAAAGGAAAAGACGGAGAAAAAGGGGTCCGAAAATTGTTCAAAATTAGACGAAAATATGATGTTCAAAATATAATCAAAAGATGACTTCGTGATGAAACAAAAGACAGAAGATATCAAACTCAGAGAAGAGAACCTGTTGAATCACCGCAGCAGAAGATATATACGATAAACACACACACAAACACTAGAACAACTACGAACAACGAAACACGAAAGGAGAGAGTTACAAGAAAAAAAAAAGCTACGAACACCAAAACAAAAAAAAAAAGAAAGTCAACAGGAAAAAAAAGAGTGGAAAATAAAAATCCCTTCCCGGACCCTTTTGGCTCAGATGTCAGCCGCCGAAAGAGAGAAAAGAGCCGTTTCGCCACCGCATAATAACCGTCATTGGCCCAGACTTACGAGGTGGTCTCTACTCTAAATATTCCAAAAATTGCCAATAACACTTTTATGGAGGGAGCAAACAGGCTCGCAATCACCGCCATCGCTCAGGACTGCGACCTTTGCAACCCGCCCGCACGAAGGACGTCCCTCGCACGCGCTTCGTCAAGGGGAGTGGGGGGAGAAAGGGAGAGGGTGAGAGGGGGAGAGGGGGAGAGGGAGAGGATGGGATGGGTAGAGTGGGAAGAGAGAGGGTGATGGGAGAGAGTGGGATGGGGAGGTGGAGAGTGGAAGAGAGAGGATGGGATGGGGAGGGCGGGAGGGGAGAGAGGATGGGATGGGGGAGGGGTAAAAGGGGGAGAGGGTAGGATGGGGGAGGAGAAAGGGGAGAGCGGAGGAGAGTGGAGAGAGAGAGGGTTGGGGGACGAGATGCGGATGGGGAGAGTGGTATATCATGGGGAGAGAAAGGAGAGGATGGGAGGGGAGAAGGAGGAGGGTGGGAGGGTGAAAGGGTTGGAATGAGGGCTCTGGATGGGGTAGGGGTAAGAAGGGGGAGAGAATGGCGCCAGTGCAGAGGGGGAAAGAGGATTGGGATGGGGAGAGGGGAAGGAGAGGGAAGAGCGGTATGTGTGAGGGGGAGAGGTGGAGAGATGCAGCAGCCGCATGGGAGGTGGTGAGAAATGGGAAGCTCGGAAGGGTTGGGATGAGGGGAAGAGGCGAGGAAGTTGGTAAAGCAGAGAGGGTTGGGGGAGAGGATACAGAGGAGGGGGGCTAGAGGCGGAAGAAGCGAGGGGGACAGCACTGACAGAGAGAGAGAAACGAGGAGGGAAAGAGACAGAGAGGGGGGGAGTTAGGAGAGAAGGGAGAAGAGGAGAGAAGAGAGGAGAAGAGAGATAGACGGAGGAGAAGGGAAGAAAGAGAGAGAAGAAAGATAAGAAGGGAAGAGAGAGGACAGAGAGTGGGAGGGAGAAGGAAAGAAAATGGAGAAAGAAAGGGGAGGGGAAGAGAAGGGAGTGAGTGAAAATTGCTTAAAGGAAAAAGAAGAGCGAGGATACGGAATAAAAGGACAGGAGACGAAGAGACGAACAAGGAGACAGAAAAGGAAAGAAAGAGAAGGGACGTAAACAAGAAAGGACCCAGAAAACATTTAAAAAACAGAAAGAATAGACAGAGAAAACAGAGAACGAGAAGGAACAGAGAGGAAAAGAACCGTACACAAGAAAAATGGATGAGAGTGGATGAACCGACGGGGGAATTTCAGAAAGACGTGGATGGAGACCTTGTGGAAGTGTGGATTCTGCAAGTCGGAGTCAAGATGGAGTCGAGATCCCTGGAGGAGTAAGAGCGTGACGAAGGGGAAACAAAGAATGGAAGGGAAAATTCAGATAAAAATATGGAATTGCAAAGGAAGGAGAGGAGGAAGTAAACAAGGGGATATGTAAACAGAAAAGAAAGTTCATGATATTAATGAAAGGAAGTAAACAAGGGGATATGTAATAGAAAAGGAAGTTCATAATTTTAATGAATAGATTCAGTATGAAACTCGACGTGCACAGAAGGTAGGGAAAGGGAGAAAGGAAAAAAGGGGAGAGAAAAAAGGGCGGGGGGAATGAGAGGACCTATGCGAGAGATAGATAGACAAAGAGAGTGAGATGGAGAGATAGAGAGAAAGAAAGGGAGAATGCGAGAGAGAGAGAAGTGAGACAGTGAGAGAGGGAAGGTTCGAGGGAGGAAAGAGAGATTTTAAGATTTTAAAGGGTATTTAGTTTTAATTCCATTTGTTACAATTGGATATTCTTTGCTGTGACATACTGTCTGTTTTTATTTTCGCCCATATCTCCCCCTGTGTGCAAGGAGTGGCCGGGAGATACCAACTCACTGGCCGGGTCGTGGACTGAACGCAGGTCCGCAAGATTGCTGACCAGCACCTTACCGCTGAGAGAGAGAGAGAGAGAGAGAGAGAGAGAGAGAGAGAGAGAGAGAGAGAGAGAGAGAGAGAGAAGAGAGAGAGAGAGAGAGAGAGAGAGAGAGAGAGGAGAGAGAGAGACAGAATGAATAGAAGAGAAGACAAATAAAAAGAAACAAGAATAAGGATTAGAAAAAAAATAAGCAAACAGACAAGGCAGGCAGGCAGACAAAACAGACAAAAATACAAACCAACAAACACCCAAACAGAGTAAAAAAGACGAAGTAAAACAGACGAAAAAAACAGACGAAAAAAACGAAAAGTAAGTAGATAAGAAGAGAAAAATAGAGAGAAAGAGAAAGAAAGGGAGATAAGGAGGAGAACGAGAAGTCGTTAGAACCACAGGAAGCTATAACACGTCGTTCAGTAAGCCAGAAGGTGTTGTACCTGCTGGAGAACGACAATAACACTGTTGTTCTTCCACTCAGGTCGTAGATGGCGTTTGGTGCGGTATTTCTAATAGTTTCATTACCAGTGGCTGTGTGTGTGGAAGTGCATGGCTGTGCATTAGTGCATTAGTGTATTAGTGCAATTAGTGCATGGCTGTGTGTGTGGGGGGGGGGTTAGTGACGTGTGTGTGTGTGTGTTTGTGTGTGTGGGGGGGTTGGTGTGTGTGTGTGTGTGTGTGTGTGCTGTAATATGTGCATAAAGAAAGTAAAGAGGACGGGAGTGAGATGAGAGAGAGAGAGAGACAGAGAGACAAAGAGATGAGAAAGGAGGGAAGGAGGCAGAGACAGACAGACAGACAGGTAAGGAGGCAGAGAGAGAGAGAGAGAAGGAGAGAGCAAGAAACAGACAGAGAATGTGTGAGTATGCGCACACATGTGTCCATATAGAATCCGTGTGCGCATTGCTCGCAGGCTCACAGACGCACACATGAACGTATTGCTACACACGCAAACTTTCGCTTAGACATATGATGTGGTTTGCCGGACTCCTGCAACTGGCTCCTCCATATTGCTTTCCATGCATGTCTGCGGGGATTTTCCTGTTTGTCTTTGGCTGTCTGTTTGGCCTTTGTGTGTGTATATGCATTTTATTTCTTTTTCTTATTCGTTTGTGTCATTTACCTCTTTCTGTCTTTGTGAATATCGTTGTTCTATGGGTCAAGACAGCTGTGCAGTATGTTTATAAAATCGGTAGTAATTTTAGTAATAGTAGCAGTAGAAGTAGTAGTGTTTGTTGTAATAAGTAGTAGTAAGTAAGTAGTAGTAGTCTTAGCAGTAGATAGTCAGTCATTGTTGTAGTCATTGATTCGTCAATCTCATCATCGTCAGTCATCGTTCATCATCACTCATCGTCATCACTCATCATCATGCATCTCATCATCATCATCATCATCATCATCATCATCCATCTCGTCATCTCATCATGCATCATCATCGTCACATCTCATGACGTCATAATCTATCATACCCTTGTAATTTCACTCTGAATTTTTCTTTTTTTTCCCACTGCTCATACCGACCCAGTGCGTACCCTTAATTCCTCTCTTGCCAACACCTACCTTTTATCTCTTTGTCAGTCTCCTCCTCCCTCTTTCACATTCCCTCTCTCTCCCTCATTCGCCATTCGGAACGAAATTAACACGGACAATTACATTATCCCAGAATGAATTACGACATTTTGTTTACCGTGAATTGTTGCATCAGATCAACATGTTGCACTATCAATTGCAGAGTCTGGTCGTAATTTGCATGACATTACCATGGTGAGTGGCTGCCTGACGCTAGCCGTTTTATTTCATTGATGGATACGTCCGTGTTTTTCATCATCATAATCATTATCGTCATTAACACAGACCCGTAATTAAAAAAACTGGATTTGCATATTACAAGCTCGTGTCTTCACAATGACCAGCATTTTTTTTTTCTTTTTTTTTTTTTTACTGGTCTCGTTGTTATCAATTAATTAATCGTTGCTAACTCCGGCTCCATCTCATTCCCAAAGCTTGCAGTTTGCATTTTCAACAACGATAGAGGCGGCCGTTGCAGTGTGCTTCTCGCGTGGTTGGCTTTGGTGATAATTGTTCGCAAAGAATTTCGGAAAACTTTTTTTTTTTTTCCTCGTTTTAAAATTTTAGATCTGATATTTCTCCCACGTGCAGATAAAACAAATGTGAAAGGAAACTTATTTTTCGAAAATTATCCACCTCTAAATTGGTATTACACCCTCCCCCATCCCACCCCTCACACTTTCAGTACCCCTACCCACCCCTCCACACCAATACCCCCACCACCCCCACCCAAATCCATGGTTTGACTTCAATTATTTTTTTCTAAAACTGAATCTCGCAGCTCAACCTTCCTAAAACTGTAATATGAAAAATTTTAGAAAGAAAAAATATGGGTAAAATCAATATGATTTAATTTATGTAACCCTTTGGATCCTTGCATTTCAAAAAAAAAAAAAAAAAAATTCCCTATGCTTTTTATTTGAATCTCGATTTTTTTTTTAATTCATTTCGCCCTATAAATCTTAAATCGTGAATAAGTTTCTTTTTATTTATTTATTTCTCGTATCTTCGTGTCTTCTTCCTTTTATTACCATTTTTATTTCCTTTCTCTACACCCCTCCTTATACGATAAAATCCTTTTCTTTCTCTCTATTTTTCCTTTAGTTCCTCACACACATAAATAAACATAATGTAATTCTTATTCTTTATTATTTTCTTACGTCTCACCTCTCCTTCTATTCCTTCGCTTCGTTCCGCATGACATCAAATTCTGTTCGTTTTTCTTATCTTTTCGTTTCTTTAAAGTTTTCTTCCTCCCTATTATCATCTTTCGCTTATGCTTTGTGCAAGTTAGATAATGTTCCCGAAGTCAAACAGAGAACGAGAGTGTAAGCAAACAAGCAACGGAGAAGTAAAGAAAGGAGAAAATGTAAAGAAGGAAAGAAAAAAGAAAAGAGAATGTGTATGTATATATATATGATATATATATATATACTATATATATATATATATATATATATATATTATATATATATATTGTATTATATATATTATATATATTATATTATTAATATATTATATATATATATATATATATATATATATATATATATATATATATATATAATATATATATATATATATATATATATATATATATGTACGTATGTATGTATATATGTATGCTATGTATGCATATGTAACACACACACACACACACACTACACACACACACATACACACACACACACACACACACACACACACACACAACACACAACACACACACACCCACACCACCACACATCACGACAACACACACACACACAACACACACACACACACACACACACACCACACACATATATATATATGATACAACAATATATATATATATATATATATATATACATATATATATATAATTATATCATATATATATATATAATTATATATATATATATTATATCATACATAATATACATATATATACATACATATATGTTGTATAATATATATTGTGTTTGTGGTGTATCCATACATAGTATATAATACATATATGTTGTATGACAAATATATGCATATATATATATATATATATAGATAGATAGATAGATAGATAGTAGATAGATAGATAGATATAGATGATAGATAGATAGATAGATATAGATATAGATAGATATTAGATATATTGATATATGATATACTATATAATATATATGTTATATTTGTATATATATAGTATATATATATATATAATATATATATATATATATATATTTATTGTATGTATTTTGTGTGTGTATTATATATTATATATATATATATTTATATATATATATATATATATTATATACATATAAATAGTTCCCATATATATGTATATATATATATGTGTTATGTGTATGTATATATGTGTGTGTGTGTGTGTGTGTGTGTGTGTGTGTGTGTTGTGGGTGCGTGTGTGTGTGTGCGTGTCTGTCTTATATGGCAACCTGACTCAAAATCCTCCTTTAGAGTTAAACTTCCTCCAATACCACCACGACATACGGTGACCCCATAGGTCAGTTCCATCCCCTTTGCTGTTTAATAAAGCAACAGAACTCCTTGAGCCTGAAGCCCACTCGCCTGAATTGATTTCGAATCTCCTTAATTAAACTCCGAGCCAACGTGGAGTTACTCCGTTTTCCGGGTTTAATTGTAATTATTGTAGCCCAAGCCATCCCCTCGGCGATAGATTGCGCCAAACGGGACAAGAACTCCGAGTGAGAGAACGTGGTATTCGCCGACGGATATTCGCCAGACCGCAACCAGGTTTAGAATTTCTGAGGTTCTCGGTTTTCGGCGAGTCACTCACGTAACCCCCTTTAGTTCGCTCTCTTCTTTAATCTCTCCTTCCTTTCTGTTATTCGCTTCGTTAACTTTAGTTTTTTTTTCGTTTTTTTTTCTCTCCCTTCTTTTTCACTTTGCTTTCATTTCTTGTTCTTACTCTTTTCCTCTCTCCTTCTCTCCCTTCTTCTTCGTCGTTCGCTTCCTCATGCATTTCCTTTTCTCTCATTCTCTCTCTCCTTATTTCATTTCCTTCCTCATGCATTTCCGTTTCTCTCATTCTCTCCTCCCGTATTCTCATTCCCCCATTCATTTCCTTTTCTCTCATTCTCTCTCTCCCTTATTTTCATTCCCTTCCTCGTGCATTTCCTTTTCTCTCATTCTCTCCCTCCCTTCTTCCCTCCATCCCTCCTTCCTTTCCTTCCTCCCTCATACCAAACCCTTGATGAAATGATCAGCTGATACCCCTTTGTTCTCCCAAAATGGCTAATTTATCTTCGGCTTTCAATGACTTGGTCTAAAATCTCAGACTCTGAAGGGACTGACGTGCACTCGTCGCTCAGGAAAAACCTTTTTCTTCCTCTCGCGTCTGTGAAACCAACCATGTGACCTCGCTAAAGTCTGACGTTTTGGTTTCCCGTATGCACTAACTCGCTTGACCTCTTTTCCTGCTTGTCTGCCCCTCCTCCCCCTTCCCCAAGCATTCCCCCCCTCACCTCCAAGCTCTCCTCTCTCTCTCTATCTATCTATCTATCTCTATCTATCTCTATCTCTATCTCTATCTCTATCTCTATCTCTATCTCTATCTCTCTCTCTCTCTCTCTCTCTCTCTCTCTCTCTCTCTCTCTCTTCTCTCTTCTCTCTCTCTCTCTCTCTCTCTCTCTCTCTCTCTCTCTCTCTCTCTCTCTCTCTCTCTTCGTCTGTTTCTTTTTTTTTTTTTTTTTGTTAATGACTTCCTCCGCTATTTCTTCTTCTACTCTTTCCCTTCTTATCATACTCTGTCTCTCGCCCTTTTCACTCGCCATCGCTCCCTTTCCCTTTTCCTGACTTCCCTCCCCTATCAGTCTCTCCCTTCTCCCCCATTTCTCATTCCCTTCCCAATTCCTCTTTCATTTCTCCTTCTCCCTTGTCACCTCTCCTTCTCCCACTTTCTCTTTCCTTTTACTCATTCCCTTCTCCTTATCCCTCTTCCTCACCCCTATTCCTCCCTACTCCTCCTCCCTCATCCCCCTCCCTTCTCCCCTCTTCTCCACACCCATTCCTCCCACTTTTATCCCCCTCCCTTATCCCTTTCCCTACTCCCTCACCCCTCCCTCATTTCTTCCCTTTTACCACCCTTTCCCTCATCCCCTTCTCTCATTTCCCACCTCCATTCTACCCCCTCTCCTCCCCCCACTTCCTTCCACTCACCCACACACAGCCAGAGTAAATTAGATAAAATTTTTGCTCCCGTGAGAACCAAGTCGGGCCGGGGCGTGATGGGAAAGGAAAGGGCACTCCAACCCAACTCCTGTCACGGTCCTTATGGCTGCTTGGCACTGAGAACTCTCGGCAAAAGGAAGGATTTTTATGTCTGCTTGGCACTGAGAATGCTTAGCCAAAAGGAAGTCCCTTATGTCTGCTTGGCACTGAGAACACTTAAGTCAATGGAAAGATCTTATGTCGCTTGGCACTGAAACTCTCGGTCAAAGGGAAGTCCCTTATGTCTGCTTGCACTGAAAACAGCAAAGAAGGTTTTTATGTCTGTTTGGCACTGAGAACTCTCGGTCAAAAGGAAGTCCCTTATGTCTGCTTGGCACTGAGAAACAGCCAAAAGGAAGGTCCACTGTCGGTCAAAGAAGTCCTTATGTCTGTTGCACTGAGAACACTTAGCCAAATGGAAAGATCTTATGTCTGCTTGGCGCTGAGAACTTAGCAAAAGGGTCCTCATGTCTGCTTGGCCACTGAGAAACTCGGTCAAAAAGGAAGTCTTATGTCTGCTTGGCACTGAGAACACTTGGCCGAAAGATAGGTTCTTAAATGTCTGCACTGAGAATCTTACCAAAAGGAAGGTTTTATGTGTGTTGGTGCTGAGAATTCTAGGCCAAAGGAGTCCCTTAATGTCTGCTTGGCACTGAGAACTCTTGTCCGAATTGAATATCCTTATATCTGCTTGGTAATGAGAACTCTTGGTCAAAAGGAAGCACCATAAATCCGCTTGACACTGAGAACACTAGTCCAAAAAGGAAAGTATCTCTGACTCACCGACCTTGATGACTCAGATCTGCATGAGACCAAAGGGGGAAAAGAAAGAGGGGGGGGGGGCTTGGAATATTAACGCGTGAATAGAGGAAAGAGGGAATTAGGCAGCTAAAGCAAGATTGAGAAGATATATGTTCAGGCGAGGAAGTGTTTGTGTGTGTGAAGAGGCAGAGAGAGAGAGAGAGAGAGAGAGGGAAGGAGGAAGGGAGAGAGATAGAGAGAGAGAGGGAAGGAGGAAGGGAAAGAGAGAGAGGAGGAGAAGGAAAGAGAGAGGGAGAGAGGGAGGGAGGAAGAGAAGGAGGACAGAGAGAGTCAGGGAAGGAGGAAGGGAGGGTAAGAGAAAGAGGGGGTGAGGGAGGGAGGGAGGGAAGGAGGAAAAAGAGAGATAGAGGGAAGGAAGGAGGCAGAGAGGGAGAGAAGAGAGAGAGAGAGAAGGAGGTGGAGAGATGAAGGGAGGAAAGGAGGAAAAGAGAGATAGGGGGGTAGGCGGGAGGAGAGAGAAGGAGAGAGGGTATGATAGAGAGGAGGGGGGAGGGAGAAGAGAAAAAGAGAGAGGGAGGAGGGAGAGAGAAGAGACAGAGAGGGGGGAGGGAAGGAAGAAGGGGGAAGGGAAGGGAGAGAGAGGGAAGTAGATAGATCAATAAGTAGAGAGAAAGAGAGAAAGAGAAACCTGCCGATATACATACATACATACATACAGTGCAGGCAGCCAAATGTACAGACAGAGGATTTTAGTTTAATTCCACTTGTTACAATAGATATTCTTTGCTGCGACATGCTATCTGTTTTATTTTGCTTCTAAATCTCCCCCTATGCGCAAGGGTTATTATCCACTGGCAGCATGCGGGATCGAACGCAAGTCAGCAAGATTGCTAGACAACTACGTTACCATTGCATCCCACAGCACAAAATGGGAAATGGAGAATGAACTAATTTCTTTCAATAAAAGAAAGAGGAAAGAGAGACAGATATAGATAAATAGAGAGAGAGAGAGAGAGAGAGAGAGAGAGAGAGAGAGAGAGAGAGAGAGAGAGAGAGAGAGAGAGAGAGAGAGAGAGAGAGAGAGAGAGAGAGAGAGAGAGAGAGAGAGAGAGAGAGAGAGAGAGACAGAGACAAACAAGCAAACTTTCCCGCCCAAACCAACCGCCACAATAAACACCACAAAGCGACCCCGACTTCGGCTTCGATCCTCTTACCCGACCAGGAAACGATGTGAATGAAGCCATGAGCCCCGGTTCGGAGACGATGACGTGGCAAAACCCGAATGAAAATACCCGGAGGATGCTACACTAACAGAAATATTATAGAATTCAAGCGATTCAATACTCGAAGAGACGAGGGAAGGCCGCTGGGATAAAACTTTTTCTTCTCTGGCGTTCTCTTCTCCCTGCCTGTCTATCTGTCTGTCTGGCTAGCGTTCTATTTGTCTGTCTGTTCTGTTTTCGTGTCTATCTGTTCTGGCTAGCTAGTTATCTACTTCCTTTTCGTTCTCTTTTCTATTCTCTCAATGTCTCTCTCTCTTTCTCTGTGCATCTCTCTCTGTCTCTCTCTCTCTCTCTCTCTCTCTCTCTCTCTCTCTCTCTCTCTCTCTCTCTCTCTCTCTCTCTCTCTCTCTCTTCTCTCTCTTCTCTCTCTCTCTCCTTCTCCCTCTCTCTCCCCCACTCTCTCTCCTTCTCTTGTATTTCGCTTCGTTGATAACCTAACAGAAGCGACCGGAGACCAACAATTTTATTTTGTTTGCTCGACCGTTACGGAAATGGTACCCCAGCCCCCCCCCTTACCCTACTTTTTCCAACCCCTTTATAATTGCTCAAACTTGTCTCTCCCTTCCCCTCCCCCTTTCCTCTCTCTCTCTCTCTCTCTTTCTTTCTCTCTCTCTATCTATCTATCTCTCTCTCTCTCTCTCTCTCTCTTCTCTCCTCTCTCTCTCTCTCTCTCTCTCTCTCTCTCTCTCTCTCTATTCTATCTATCTATCTATCTATCTATCTATCTCTCTCTCTCTCTCTCTCTCTCTCTCTCTCTCTCTCTCTCTCTCTCTCTCTCTCTCTCTCTCTCTCTCTCTCTCTTCTCTCCTCTCTCTCTCTTCTCTCTCTCTCTCTCTTTCACTCTTTCAGAAAATCATTCCTACATGGTATTTGTGTCAGCCACGGCGAAAATCAGGGGACAGAGTAAGTTAGAGTAAGTTAGAGTAGGTTAGAGTCCCGGCCAACAACAGACCAGATGAAGTTATGGCTAATTAGGGTAAGTATATATCATCCACCCCTACCCCTTACCCCCCCCTCACCCATCCCCTTCGCAAGACCTACCTTAATGCATTCTGATTACCCTTTTTTCCATCCTTGCCTTAACGTATCCCTATTTACCTCTTCTTACCTTGCCCGTGTCATGGCGCTCCCAATTAACTGCTCTCTTCCTTTACCCATGTTTCAGTGTACTCCAGTTTACCTCTTCTTCCCCTGCCCTTGCCTTAGAGCACCCCAATTACCCATCACTCACTTACCCTTGTGTCATGGCACCCAGTTTAACCTTCTCGCTCCCTCCCCTGTACTCAACGCACCCCAATTTACCCCCCCAACCTTATCCTGTCTCATGAAACCCACTTTTCACCCTTCTTCCCATATTCTGCCTTAAAGCACCTCAATTTTACCCTTCACTTTCCTCCCTTCACACACCCTACCCAATTTACCCCTCCCTTCCCCTACCTCTTTCTCAACGCACCCCAACTTACCTCTGCCTTTCCTTCCTTCTCCCACGCCCCCCAATTTACATCTCCCCTCTCCCACCCCCCCATTTCCCTCGTCCCTCTCCCACCCACGCCCCAATCTACCTCTCCCTCCCCTCCCACCCCACCCCATTTCCCCCGTCCCTCTCCCACCCACGCCCCAAATCTACCTCTCCCCCCCACCCACACCCCCATTCCCCCCGTCCCTCCCACATCCCGCCCCCATTTGCCTCTCTCCCCCACCCCCACCCACCCTCTTTCCTTGACTGCGGGGGATTACAGTAATTGGCTTTTAACCTGCCGCTCGAGGTGGTACCGTGTTGATGAGAAGGGCAGATGGCACCATGGACGGGATTAGCCTAATGTACCATGAAAAAGATTTAAGATTAAAAAAAATATATATATATATATCCTGTAGTGAAATTAAAGCTTGGAGATATATGTATTTTTTTCTAAAGTAGGAGACTGATTGATTTATGACTAGGTGCAAAATGTATATATTTATAACATGACATTTATAGCATAATTTAATAATATATATTTATAACTAGATCGCAAATCCACACGCAAATATACGCAAACGCAGTCGAGCAAAGCACTTAAACACACACAACCCACACAGACAAACACACACAAGCGATCGCACACACAAACCCTCATCCACACACAAAACACACAGTTCCTGAGGCTTTGATAGCTTTGGAAACCCTCCTGCGTTGCTCGATACAGAGACAAAACGCCAGACGGAAGAGTGACCCTAAACCGGCGTCCGAATAGGTTGTCTTTTGTTCCAGAACCCATTATGGTACTTGGTGTTAAAACCACGTGCAATCTTCATATAAATATACAGAGATATATTCGTTCATACATGTGCACACACGGAAAGATATATACACGTATACAGAGATATATGCAAAGACATACATAGACGCCTACACATACATACACATGTACAAACACGCATTTAGTCACATAAAACAAATCAATACACATACACACACATGTAGACACAGTAAACACGCAAAAAAACACGCCTTTATGACTAAACACGCACACACACACACACACACACACACACACACACGTAAAACACACATTTAATCACACAAACAAATCCGATACACACAAAGACACACACATACACATGCCGCACGCACACATGCAGTAATTGAATTGGAAGGAGTTTAATTTAGCGTTTTGCAAACACGAAGCCTGGATATGAAAAGAAAGAAAGTGCCAAATATTAAAAATTGTAATTAAATGACATTTTTTCCTTCTTAATTTTTCTTTCTTTTTTAAAACAATGTATCAGAAATTAATCAAAACATTCCAAAAAGTTTAGATTCTTGCTAATTCCACTCAGTTTTTTTTTTTTTTTTTTTTTTTTTTTTTTTTTTTTTTTTTTTTAATCAACATATCAGAAATTAATTTTTTTAAATCCCAGAAGCATTTAGATTCTTGCTGATAGCGCTTGGTGAAGATTACCTTCCGTTAAGAATCTTAATGAACCACGACGAACTAAAAAAAAAAATAAAAAATAAGAAAAAATAATAAAAAATAATAAAAAGTATGGCAGACTAAAGAAAACGTGAAAATTCGGTTTAAATAAAAGCAAATATAATGAGAAAGTGTGACGTGAGTGTGTCCTTCATAATAAAGAAATGATCATGTCTCCAGGCAAGTCAGTTTCGCGTATTCCCTTTAATACGAAAGGAACAAGAAGGAAAGAGAAAAGAAGAAAAAAAAAGATCTTCACAATCCTGTTAGGATGGCATAATGAAGCCTTTTTTGTGTCTTTTTTTATGTATCTTTTTTCTCCGTCTTTATCCCTTTCATCTCCTGCACTGTTTTTTTTTTTTTTTTTTTTTCCTTCACATTTTTTTTTCTCTCTCTTCTCTTTCTCTTCTTCCTCTCTAGCTTCTGTGTTTTATTTTTATCTTTTTTTCTCTCTTCTTTCTTCTTCTTCTCTCTAGCTTCTGTGTTTTTTTTCTTTCTCCTCTGTGTTCTCATCCTTGTTCTCGTCCTCTTCTTAATTTTTACTTACTTCTTTGTTACCTTTTTTCCAGCTTTCCTCGATTATCTTCCATTCTCTCATTCCTCCTTTCGTCCCCGTCCTCCTCTTCTTTTTGATCCTTAGTTTTCTTTCTCTCTCTCCTTCGGTTTTCTTCTCTCTCCTCTTCTCTTCCACCTCTTTTTCCCCTTTTCTTTTCTGTCTTCTTTTCTCCTCATCTTTTCCCTTCTCTTCCCCTCTTCTTTTCTGTCTTCTTTTCCCTTCTTCTTTTCTGTATATTTCCTTCTTCTTTTCCCTTCTCTTCCCTCTTTTTTCCCCTCTTCTTTCCCTCTTCTTTTCTTTTTTCCCTCTTCTTTTCCCCTCTCGTTTTTCCTTTTTCCTCATCTTTTCCCCTCTTCGTCCGATTCAAGAAACCGCCAACATTACCACGCCCTTTTGCTCCCACCTGAACCACCCCCCTTCCCCCTTCCCCTCTCACTAGTCCCCCACCTTCTCCTCTTCCCTTCTCACTCCCTCCTCCTCCCCTCTCCTCCCACCTACCCTCTCCCCCTCCCCTCTCCTCTCTCCTCTCTCGTACTCCCTCCCTCTCCTCCCCTCGCCTCCCACCTACCATCTCCCCCTCCCCTTTCTTCTCTCCTCTTTCCTACTCCCTCCTCTTTTCCCTCCAGCTCCCTTCGCACTCCTTCCTCCCCTCTTCCCACCCCCGTCCTCCTCCCTCCCCAATCCCTCCCTCCTCTCCTCCCCACCCCCTCTTCCTCCTTCCTATCCCCGCCTCCTCCTCCCCCCCTTCCCTCCCCACTCACTTCTCCTCCCTCCCCACCCTGTCTTCCTACCTTCCCAGCCCGTCCTCCTCCCTCCCCACCCCCTCCCTCTCTTCCTCCCTCCCCACCCCCTCCCCCTTCCTCCCTTCCCTCCCCACCTCTTCCCACTCCCCCTCCCCCTCCCTCCTCCTACCTCCCCTCCCCCTCTACCTCCCTCCCCACCCCCACCTCCTCCCTCCTCTCCCCACCCCCATCCCCACACGCAAGCCTCGCAAGCGACTGTGCTTTCAGCAAAGAATTTTCTGCTTTAAATCACCATGTGGGTGTTCTGACGCCGCTGTGTTTGTCCTCACGTCCGAATGCCGTCAGAAAAGCGTGTTTGTCCTCCTTCTCGGAAGACTTTCAGCAGACCAGGGGGGGGGAGGAGGAGGAGGAG
>NW_020868794.1:10000-25999 GCF_003789085.1 Penaeus vannamei
AGGGTAGGGAGGAGGTGTGGGCTGTGAGGGGAAAGAGGAGGTGGGGCTTGTGGGAGGGGTAGGGGAGGAGGTGTGGCTGTTTTGAGGGGAAAGAGGAGGGGTGGGGGGCTGTGGGAGGGTAGGGGAGGAGTGTGGGCTGTTTGAGGGAAGGAGGAGGGGGGGGGGTTGTGGGAGGGTAGGGGGAGGAGGTGTGGGCTGTGTGATGGGAAAAGGGGGAGGGGGTGGGGGCTGTGGGAGGGGAAAGGGGGAGGGTGGGGCTGTGGGAGGGGAAAGGGGAGGGGGTGTGGGGGCCGTGGAGGGAAAGGGGAGGGTGGGGGCCGTGGGAGGGGAAAGGGAGAGTGGTGGGGCCGTGGGAGGGAACGAGGGGTGAGGGCTGTGGGAATGGGAAAGGGAGGGGTAGGGGCTGTGGGTGGGGAAGGGAGGGAGTGGGGGCTGTGGGGAGGAGAGGGAAGGGGAGGGGCTGGGCTGTGGGAGGGGAAGGGGGGGGGCTGGGCGTGTGGGAGGGAAGGGGAGGGGGTGGGGGCTGTGTGAGGGGGAATGAGGTGGGGTAGGGGCTGTAGGAAGAGAAGAGGGAGGGTGGGGGGCTGTGGGAGGGGACGGGGGGGGTGGAGGCCCGTGTGAGGGGAAAGAGGTGGGGTAGGGCTGTAGGAAGAGAAGAGGGAGGGGGTGGGGCTGTGGGAGGGAAAGGGGAGGGGTGGGGCTGTGTGAGTGGAAAGAGGTGGGTGGGCTGTAGGAAGAAAGAGGGAGGGCTGGGGAGTGGGAGGGAAAGGGAGGGCTGGGGGCTGTGGGAGGGAAGGGGAAAGGGGAGGGGAAAGGGGAGGGGTGGGGCTGTAGGAAGAGAGAGGGAGGGGGTGGGGCTGTAGGAAGAGAAGAGGGAGGGGGTGGGGGCTGTGGGAGGGGAGGGTGGGGTTGTGGAGGGAGGTATAAAAAGCTGTGGAAGGGAAGGGGAGGTGGGGATTGTAAGAGAGAGAGATAGGGACTGTGGAGGGGGAGAGGAGGGAAGGGCGGATTAGGGGTTGCGGAAAGGGTGTATAAGAAAAGGAGAAGGGAGGGAATGGAGTGGGAGGAAGAGGGCTGAGGAAAAAGGAAGTTGGAGAGAAGTTGGGGGGGGTAAGGGGACGGGGGTAAGGGGTAAAGGGGGTAAGGGGTCCGGCAGGGGTAAGGGTCCGGGGGTAAGGGGGAGTAAGGGACGGGGGGAGATGAGGGAGAAGAAGGGAGGAGAAGGAAGGAGAGGAAGGGGAAGGAAGGTGAGGAAGGAGAAGGAAGGGGAAGGAGGAGAAAGAAGGACATGGAGGAGAGGGAGGAGAAGAAGGGGAAGGAGGAGAAAGAAGGACATGGAGGAGAGGGAGGGAAGGAAGAAGAGGAGAAGGAAGGAGAAGGAAGGGAAGGAGGAGAAGGAAGGAGAGGGAGAAAGGAAGGGAAGGAGGAGAAGGAAGGATATGGAGAAGAAAGGGGGAGAAGGAAGGAAGAAGGAGGAGAAGAAAGGAGAAGGGGGAGTATAAAGGAGAGGAGGAGAAGGAAGGAGTGGGAGAAAAAAGGAGAGGGAGGAGAAGAAGGAAAGGGAGGAGAAGGAGGAGAGGGAGAAGGAAGGTGAGGAGGAGAAGGAGGAGAAGGGAGGGGAGGGAGAGAGGGAGGAGAAGGAAGGTGAGGGAGGAGAATTGAAGGGTGAGGGAGGAGAAGGAAGGTGATGGAGGAGAAGGAAGGTGAGGGAGGAGAAAGATGATGGAGGAGAGGAGAAGGTGAGGGAGCGAGAAGTGAAGGAAAGGTGTAGGGAGGAGAAGGAGATGAGGAGGAGAAGGGATGTTGATGGAGGAGAAGGAAGGTTGAGGAGGAGAAAAGAGTGAGGAGGAGAAGGAAGGTGAGGGAGAGAGGGGAGAATGAGGTGAGAGGAGAGGGAAGGAAGGGAGGAAGAGGGAAGGAAGAGAGGAGAGGGAAGGAGAGTGAGGAGAAAGGGAGGTGAGGGAGGAGAGGAAGGTGAGGGAGGAGAGGAAGGAGAGGGAGGGAGGGAAGGAGAGGGAGGGAAGAAGGAGAGGGAGGAGAGGGAGGAAAGGAGGAGCAGGAGGTGATGGAGGAGAAGAAGGAGACGGGAGGAGAAGGAAGGTGAGGGAGGAGAAGGGAGGTGAGGGAGGAGGAGGAAGGTGAAGGAGAAGGTGAAGGAGGAGAAGGAGGTGAGGGGGAGAGGAAGGTGAGGGAGGAGAAGGAAGGTGAGGCAGGAGAAGGAAGGTGAGGGAGGAGAAGGTAGGGAGGTGAGGGCAGGAGAAGAAGGTGATGGGGAGAAGGAGGTGAGGGGAGGAGAAGGAAGGTGAGGGGGAGAAGGGAGGTGAGGAGGAGGAAGAAGGAGGAAGGAGGAGAGGGAGAGAGGGAGAGAGGAGGCGAGGTGAAGGGTGAGGAGGAGGAGGTAAGAGAGGAGAAGGAAGGTGAGGGAGGAGAAGGAAGGTGAGGGAGGAGAAAGAGGGAGAGGACGTAAAAGGAGGTAAGGCCGAGGAGAAGGAAGGTAGGGAGGAGAAGGAGGAGAAGGAGGAGAAGGAAAGGTGAGGAGGGGAAGGGAGGTGACGGAGAGAAGGAAGGAGAGCGAGAGAAGGTGAGGGGAGGAGACGAGAAAGTGAGGAGGAGAAGGAAGGGAGGGAGAAGGGAGGTGCAGGGAGGAGAAGGGAGGTGAGGGAGGAGAAGGGAGGTGATGGAGGAGAAGGGAGAAGAGGGAGGAGAAGGAAGGTGAAGGGAGAGAAGGAAGGTGAGAGGAGAGAAGGAAGGTGAGGAGGAGAGGGAGGTGAGGAGGAGAGGAGGAGAGGAGGAAGGTAGGTGAAGGTGAAGGTGAGGAGAAGGAAGGTGAGGAGAGAGGAAGGGAGAAGAAGTGAGGAGAGGAGAAGGAAGGTGAGGGAGGAGAAGGAAGTGAGGGAGGAGAAGGAAGGTGAGGGAGGAGAAGGAAGGAGAGGGAGGAGAAGGGAGGTGAGGGAGGAGCAAGGAAGGTGAGGGAGGAGAAGGAGGTGAGGGAGGAGAAGGGAGGTGACGGAGAAGGAGGTGAGGGAGAAGGAGTAGAGGAGGAAGGGAAGGAGAAGGAGGTGAGGATGAGAAAGAGAGGTAAGGGATGAGAAGGGAGGTGAGGGAGGAGAAAGCGCGCCAGGAAGGAGAAGGGGGGCGAGGGAAGAGACTAGAGTGAACTGGTTCACACTGTACTAGCACGTGGGTAGTATTTTCCTGTCTATGAAGTATGAAACGGCAAAGGCGATGTATGGTCTTGAGGAATTTCATCCCTTTATTGATGCAGAAAAAGAGTACATTTCTATAAGTCTTGTGAGGAATCCGGTCATTTTTTTTATTCCCTTTCATAACTCAAATGTCTCACTTTCGGAAATGATTTTTTTTTTACCAGGAAAACCGACAAATGTTTATAAAGTACGACAGAATTGAGAAACGTATGATCTATATATAGAATAAAATGAGAGCAAGTTTTTTTGAAGTATTTCAGGGTAAGATTGATTGTTCTTAGACTAATTGCAATTTACTGGTGATGTTTTGAACTTTACTTCGCTGTTGGTTAGTTGCTTCAGCCTTTTCTGGTTGAAAGCACGAAGAATGAACGAATGATGGAGAGAGCAAGAGGCAATTAGCTGTCTCATTATGCATATGCTTCGTAAAATCAAGAAAAAAGCTTGGAGTTCTCCCCTTTTCCCTTTTTAAACACCAGTCCCAGCTCTACATCTCTTGGATAAGATACCACTTCTCAAGAGGAATTGTATGGCAAGACACACTGGCTCGTAGCAGATGATGGCTTGAAACCCTGTCTTGGCACCGTTTACAGAACCACCTGCACCACAAATTCCACCATGTACATCAGTGGCAGCTCCAGTAAAAGCTTCAGTGGAACAAGCTAAGCAGGAATCCACGTAAGAGGCAAATGAAAGTTGAGATTGCCGTATTTATAGATAATGTTCATTATGAAAAAAAGAAAGAAAGAGAGAATATGACTGCAACCTTTCCAGAAAAGGGATGTTCAAACTTCCATGTAAAACAGCTTCTACCAGCTACTTCTCTACAAACTTTTGTGGACTTTGAAATTAGTCCAATATGGGCAATGTCGGGGATTCTGGGGTCACGGTAACGTGGTAACAATTGATGATACTCTTATGCACTAGTTGATCCTGTCTTCTACTTTCTGCAAACTGAGTGTTGTTTACTTTCAAGATACCAGATTAGCACACAAATCAAGGGAATATCTGTACAAGTTTCTTCTATATGTTGATTTATCCATTTGTTTAATTCCTTGCATGCGATGTGAACACAATATAATTTTCTTGTGGGGTCTACATTTTTTTTTTTTTTTTTTTACCTTACCTTTCTTTTGTACTTACCAAATGTTGGGCTAATTCTACCTTTACTTCAATTTACCTTCGCAAATCTAACTGAACTCCCCTGAAGTGTACCTTTGAACGTCAAAATTTCCCACTTTTGTCACTGTGATACCAAGAATATTTCGCTCTCTTTTGTGCATATTTCAAAATCGAAAAATATCCATATAGCATAAACGTTTTCTCTCAATTGCACAGCATAGCCATAAAATGATAAAGCTGATGAATCCCTATGAAAGATCAGGGCATAAAACAGTGTAAGTTCTCGAATTATTATAAAATATTGATAATGTAAAAGGCAGCAAATATGGTCGATACAATGAAAGTAACAGACCCGTTTGTTTCACTGTATCAGAAGAAGGTAAATTGCCAGCTTGTGCTTCACCTTCTAAGACGAGAGTACAGTACATGGTCAATTTCTACTTCACTTTATAAAGAGAAAATACAGTTCCTTCCACTTACAGGTTCACCACTGAGTGTTGCCAATTAATTAACGTCAGGAATTTTCAGTTTAAAATATAACCTCCTACTCGAATTGGTAAATATTTTAAATACAAGCAGCAGTACTGATGGTATATACATTGATATCACTAAATGGTGGATGTATTTACATTTTGCATTACCGTTTACATGACGAGTACACCTTTGTGTGAGATGGACAGTTTATGTCCACTCATTAAATTGATAACAAACTACGTGACTGCTCAATTTCCTGAATTAGAATACTTATATCAAGGAGTGTAAAATCATGTACAAATTATATGGGAAATACTATGATTGCAGCCCTAGCAAACTAGAATTCTAAGAGCACAGAGGCTCATGATTTATGTAATAAAACCAAATGCGGTATTTGCTGTATCGGCAGACGAATTTGGCATCCTCCGTTGAATCTTACAGGGAAATTGGTGCTAGCTCTTTAGGCCACAACACTCGTATGCTAGACATCCGGCATCGCTACCACTCCCGGGGTATGCTTGGTGGCGTGCGGGATCCCGCGGCCCAGGCAGCAACAGTAGGAGTGAGAAATATATGGATCCCTCAGGAATATTAGGATACTGCTTTGGCCCCTCTTCGTTTTTTGTCTTCAAAATTCCCGAGTATTCAAAGTGGTCTGAATTACTTCCAGAATGAAAGAACGAATCCAAGTAGTCATCCTGTATTAGGAGAATGATGATAAAAATACATTTGTAACCGAGATGGACGGTCAAAGCAAACTGTGCTGTGGGTCCTCGCTTCAAGCAAAGATCTGCCACCCACAACCCAAATCTATACGTGAACACAAGTGACAGCACCCTTTTGCAAGTGTGCCATTAAATCAATGCTTACTAAGAAAATGAAGGCAAAGAGGCTGGCTTTTGCCTAGAAGTATAAAAACTGGTTTCCTCAGCAGTGGAAAAGAGTAGGTTTCTCAGAGCATCAGGGTGAGTGGCAAGTCCATATGCCGTCCGGAGGGTAGTAGCCGATTTGACCCTGGCTACAATGTCAAGGGAATCAAACATCCAGCTTCTGTGATCGCTTGGGGCCTTTTCAGCTGCTGAAGTGGTGTAGGTGTGTAGGAGAGCAGTATTTATTACCGAAGAGCACAAATAGGCAGACAAAATCTATAAGTATTTCCTGCATTCCTTCTTTGACCTTCAACAGCCGGATGATGCTTTTGTGCACGACGGCGCTTCATGTCACGGCGCAAAAACAGCCAAGGATTATCTTCATGAGAACAAAATTCCTCTTTAGATGTGACCTCAGACATAGATCTGATAGAGAATGTGGGGGCGCACATCAAGGAGCATACAGGTACTGGTCCAACTCCATCAATTCCATGCCTGCAGGAGGCCATTGCACTGGTCTGGAGGCACATGAACCAAGAGTACTTCGAAAACCTGGACACCAACATGACCCAACGCCTTCAGAATGTCATAAGACTCGGAGATGTTAATAAGGACTAAAGGAAGCAAATGAATGCACTAGCCACAGTATTTTTTTAAATTTTAACTAATTGTTACTGCATGCGAGATTTTCTACTTAGAAAAGGCAAGATGCCATGTTTATTTGCCGATACTGTAGCTAATAGAAGCTGTATTGTAACTAAAGAGTTGGCAAAAATAGGTTTGCAACTGAGAATTATCAACACTAGTTCACACACTATAATTGGTGACAAGATCTTACTGGGGACATGTGGGTTGGTGAAAGTAATAAATCTTACTCCATGTGTCAGGCTTGTCTAGGAACTACAGAAATCGGACTTTTCCGCAATGTATTCATGTGAATCTGGTTTCCATGCCTTTCTTCACATATGAAGTAAAAGTCAAAACTGGTTCTATGTGCACCGATATATAAAGTGTGGGGCAAAAAATGACAACCTAGAATAAGTCAGTACAGGCTCATCCATCCCACTTATAAGGTAATATAGGTAACAAAAAACAGTATCAAAACAGTTTTTATAATCGTTTTTCGTTAGAGGATTCTCAAAGAACGGAAAATTGCCACGAAGAATTTCTAAGAGATCCTTAAAGGAAGAATGAAAAAAAAAAACGTTTGAGAAACTCGTGGCATGTGCAACATTCTTTTTTTCCATGTAGGACTTCTAAAACGTAGCAAGGTAGTGATGTCAATAAAGTGTTAGGCAATCAGCACTTTAAAGGATGTTTAAAAAATTAAGTTCTTTTTATTTCACTACCTTTACACACACACACACACACACACACACACACACACACACAGAACAAAAGGTGTCCAAGTCGGTGAAACGTATAGGAAGCAGTTGGGGGCGTATTCTGAATGGCCTAATTTACGGGCAACAGTGACGAACTCTCTAATAGTTAGTTTTTAGTTAGAATAGATATAATTACTGACAGCTGTTTCGTCTATTCTCCAGCTGTTGTCTTTCTGTTATACATTCTAAACAGTACATTACTTGAAGATGACCTTTCGCGGACCCAGTTTATCAACTACAAGTACTCCGCAAAATAATGTATTCTGACATGTTTGTAATTATTTGTGGTGAATTAATCAAACGTATGTCTGCATCTTTTTTTTTCTTTCTATCTTGCAAACTTTCAATTAATTATCTCTGTGACACAATAGCTCATCCTATCCCTTACCTGTATTTATTTTTCTAACTTGGGGCTTTGCGGTCCACATGAATATATTTGCCATTGTAGGACACTGGATTGTATTCTCTTTCAAAATTATGTTCCTTGCCCTCAAAAGATTTTTACGGCACTCGTAGTCTTTAAAAATACATTCACTTCTGCATCAAGTGCAGCAATAGGGCGCTTCATTTGTTGTGATAGGGCTCTGGGTTGGCATCAGCTGGGAGCAAGGTGAGGGGGAAAAGAACAGACCGCATGATGATATGCTTCAATTTGCGTGTTTTTCTAAGGACATTTTCCCCCCTTTCAGCCTCCTTTTAAATCCGTTGTTGGACATAGACCTTCCTCAGACTTTTTCCTCGTCGTTCGGTTTCCAGTCTTCCGGTGCCAACTGCCTTGAAACTCACCGACTCAAAGGAACCACCTTAATGTTGCTGGAGACGTGTCTCATAATGGGGACATTTACTTCCACTCACATATGGGAACAGGTTTACCAGGCATATCATGGTTTTCCTTTTCGGTTTGAAAATACAATTGCATTTTCATTTCGCTACTTAAAGGGAAAATGAAGCATAATGTTTTGTGAATTCGTCCATAACTACAGTAAATCTGCATAACAGTGCACATATTTGGAATTAATGGCATGAAAAAATTGACTTTCAGAAGGTTTGAGTTAGACTTTTCCACAAAGAAAGAAATCCGATATTTGATTTTAAAAAAATATAATTTGTCGGGTACTTAATTCATTAATGAGTTATGATACATTTGTACGTGACCCATTTGCATATATTTTCTCTTGGAACCTGTTCTATTACGGTGACGAAAGAACTGCCTTTCATATAACTATGGCAATTATGATAACTGTTCTTCTCATCATCATTATATTACAGACAGTTTATCTTGCTGAACAACCGTGGCCCTTCTCGCAAAAACAGTAGCTGTAACTGAGTAAGAACAGTGGTTAGGGGGTTAAGTTCCAAGTATTAAGCCACTAAGCCATTATCAACTGCAGATGCCACCGTATTATCGTACCAAAAGTGTCACATAGACTTTTATCGAACGTCCATATTTAGAGAGGGGACTGTGGCTGGCAGTGGACCCCCATTAGTCACTCGTGCAGCTTTTGGAGCATCGTCAGAATGAGTCAAAGGCATGCATGACCTGCGATATAGGAGGAAAATACTTGAAAGTGCTTATAGATGGCTGGTTTTTCTGATACAACTCAATTAGCAAAGCATGACTTAACTGAGTTGCAATTAACTATTGTTTGTATATAATAATAATAGTAGTAGTAATAATAAAGATAATAATACTAAAGAAAAATGTGTACGACTGTATTATCCAAAACTACAAGCAGTAAGGTTTACTTGTAAACAGACATATTAACAAAAGTGTCAGATGACTGGGTCCCCAGCTTTGTAGTATGTGATACCTATTACTTTTAAATAATTGAAATTATTTGTTTATATCCGTTTAGTATATTCGAGTAAATTCACGTACGTGCAGATCGATAATAACAACAGAAGTTTAAAATTCGGAGGTTATTTTTTTTTTAGTGATAACTGAGAGGGATTAACTGTTTATTTTTTATGATTGTGAAACAGAATTTTTTTTCTTTACGAAGATTTCAGGAGGAAATTACGTGGCCGATAAAAATATTTGCTTTTAGCTCACTGCTGCATATTGTAAGATTTCTAGCAAACTCAAGCGATAAATGTTAATAGATATTTGTGAAAAGTACTCTAAATAAGGATACTACATCCTCAGCACCAGTGTTGTCCACGCAGGTGCAGTGCATGCAATGGAATGGTCTAATTACTACAGTAACCTCAATTCCGCCAAGAATGAAAGAGAAAATCAATAATAAACATCACATTTCGCTATTTTTTTCTTTCAGTGTACTGAATGACAAATTATTGTCAGACACTCAAATTATGCAAGTTCTTGATTTACTTCCATTATTCAAATAAATTTACCAGCCATGACGCAACGTAATGGTAGACGGATAAAATATTAGATATAAAAGAACAACAGCACCCTACGATCTACATTTTCACAGTATAGAACGTCATGATCATTGACTCGATATATATACCAAAGTACTGAGTACTTGTAAGGAAATACTTGGAAATCGCTGCTGTTTACGGAGGAACCAAAAGTGCAGTACAAATATCCAAGGCATATCTTCTAGAGTATTTCTATAGTTATCCTCTCCTCTTACCAGTGACCCATTAGGGTAATATCATATTTCAAGGTAATTCATATACCTTATCTATGATTGTCGTTATATTTAGCCTTTGACTATCATATTTAATGGTGAGTCATATACCCACTTTAGTTTTCTTGTAGCCGTCGAATATAACTGTCAGAGCTATCATTACAATTACATAGGTAGCATATTTGCGTGTACTTCTGTGCATAGCTACGAATGGTGTAAATATAGTAAAGAAAAAGGAAAAGCTTGCATCTCTATACGACTGCCTTCTTATATTATTTCTTTCTTTTTTTTTTCTCCCTATACAAGGGTCTGCATGTAATCTCTCTGGAATTTTTGTTGCTTTTCCTACCCATATGCACTTGTTTTCAATGATAAACTGATAAACGTATAACTGAAAGGGGTAGGGTCAGTTATATTTTTCATGTTCTAATGTATACTTATTAATGTACTGTGTGTGTGTGTATGTGTGTGTGTGTGTGTGTGTGTGTGTGTGTGTGTGTGTGTGTTGTGTGTGTGTGTGTGTGAACAGAAGTAGTTTAAATTACCCAAATATGAAATTGATTTAATATTCCTTCTACAATTTTTTTCAGACTGACCCCGACGTTGCTCCACAAAATCAAAAGACCTCCTTCCCCCCCCCCCCCAAAAAAGAAAAAGAAAAAAAATAAAAATCGCATAACTAGAACCCAAAATTCATCATCACCAACCTTATATCACAACATCACCAACAACCCACAGACAACCCAATAAACCTCACTACCCAACCCCCACCACATACAGAGAGCATCCAGCCAAGCATCCTCCCTCTCACAAACCTCTCATTACAGCATCCCCTTTCACCTCTCTCCCTCTCCCCTCTCCTCTCCTACTTTCACCCTCTTCCTTTCTCCTCCCACTCCCTATTTTTACCTCTCTCCTCCCCCCCTCCTCTTTCACCTGTCTCCTCCCCTTCACACTCACCACTTTCACCTCTCCTTCCTCCCACTCCCACATTTCACTCTCTCCCTCTCCTCCCTCTCCACCATTCACCGCTCTCTCCCTCTCACTCCCACTCTCCACCTTCACCTTCTCCTCTCTCCTCACTTCTCCCTCTCTCACCTCTCTCCTTCTCCTCCTACCCCACTTTCACCTTCATTCTCCTCTCCCTTCCTTCAGTCTCCTCCCTCCCCTCCCACTCCCAACTTTTACTCTCTTCCTCTCCTCCCTCTCCACCTTCGCCATCTCCCTCTCTCAACTCTCCACCTTCACTCTCTCTCCCTCTCCTCTCACTCCCCACCTTCATCGTCCCTCTCTCCCACTTCACCCCTCCCCTCTCCTCCCACTCCCACCTTCACCTCTCTCCTCTCCTCCCATTCCATTCAACCTCTCTCCTCTCCTCTCACTCCCACATTTCCCCTCTCTCCTCTTCCTTCCACTCCCCACCTTCACATATCTCCCTCTCCTCCCACTCCCCACCTTCACCTCTCTCCCACTCCTCATTCACCCCCTCTCCTCCCTCCCACTCCCCACCTTCACCTCTCTCCCTCTCCTCCCACTCCCCACCTTCACCTCCCTCCCTCTCCACCCACTCCCATTCACCTCCCTCCCACTCCGCCCACTCCACCGCCACCATGCCTCAGAACCTGCGCCTGTTCCACCCCGGCGTGAGTGGAATGAAAAACATGTTCGACAAGAAAGTGGAAGAACACAAGCAAGCGCAACTGGACAATCCCTTTAGCGAGTGGGAAGGCGCTGGAAGGACCCGAAGACTGTCCAAAGAAGACATTGGCTACGGCAGGTTAGAGAGGTTCCCGTTAATAGTGGGGTTGAGGATCTTTTTTTTTTTTTTTTTTTTTTTTTTTGTAGAGGAAGAATGTTTTTTTTTTCTGTTTTTATTGTTGGTGTTATGATTGTTATCGTAATTATTGTTGGTATGCTTTAATGATGTTTTTTTTATGGGAAGAATGCTGTTTTTGTTGATTTTGTTTTCCTGTTCTTATTGTTGGGGTTATGATTGTTATCGTAATTTCTGTTGTTATGCTCTAATAATGTTTTTTTTGTATGGGAGGAATGTTGTTTTTGTTGATTTTATTTTTCTGTTCTTATTGTTGGGGTTATGATTGTTATCGTAATTATTGTTGGTATGCTTTAATAATGTTTTTTCGTATGGGAAGAATGTTGTTTTGTTGATTTTTTTTCTGTTCTTATTGTTGGGGTTATGATTGTTATCGTAATTATTGTTGGTATGCTCTGATTTTTTTTTTTTTTTTTGTATAGGAAGAATGATGTTTTATTGATTTTATTCTGTTCTTATTGTTGGGGTTATAATTGTTATCGTAATTACTGTTGGTATGCTTTAATGTTTTTTTATGGGAAGAATGTTGTTTTTGTTGATTTTGTTTTTCTGTTCTTATTGTTGGTGTTATGATTGTTATCATTATTACTGTTGTTATGCTCTAATCATGTTTTTATGGGAAGAATGTTGTTTGTGTTTATTTTTTTCTGTTCTTACTGTTGGTGTTATGATTGTTATCGTAATTACTGTTGGTATCCTCTAATAATGTTGTTTTCTTATGGGAAGAATGTTTTATTGATTTTATTCTGTTCTTATTGTTGATGTTATAATTGTTATCGTAATTATTGTTGTTATGCTCTAATAATGTTTTTTTTTTTATATGGGAAGAATGTTGTTTTTGTTGATTTTTTTCCTGTTCTTATTGTTGGGGTTATGATTGTTATCGTAATTACTGTTGTTATGCTCTAATATATATATTTTTTAGTGGGAAGAATGTTGTTTTGTTGATTTTTTTCCTGTTTTTATTGTTAGTGTTATGATTGTTATCATAATTACTGTTGTTATGCTCTAATAACGTTTTTTTATGGGAAGAAAGTTGTTTTTGTTGATTTTGTTTTCCTGTTCTTATTGTTGGTGTTATAAGTTATCATAATTACTGTTGTTATGCTCTAATTTTTTTCATGGGAAGAATGTTGTTTTGTTGATTTTATTCTGTTCTTATTGTTGGTGTTATAATTGTTATCATAATTACTGTTGTTATGTTCTTTTATTGATGACAATGATGATAATGGTGATAATGATAATGATAACAGAAATAATTATAATAATTATCATTATAGTTTTGTTATCGTTATTATTGATATCGTTGTTATGTTTGATTTTGTGTTTGTTATCGTCATTATCATCGTTACTATTATAATATAATGATAATATTATTTTCCTTGTCATTATCATTATTCTAATAATTTTATTCACTGCTATTACTATTGTCCTTACGATTATCACCATTATCATTATCATAGTTTCATCATTATCTGTATCATCATTAATACTGTTTCTATTGTTATTGTCATTATCCAGTACTTCTTCGAATATGCCTAAATGAACCTATCGCAAAAAGAAAACTGAACATCAACCTTTATATTATGAACAGAAACACAAAGTAAAGACAAACGAGCAAAACAAAAACAAATCAAAACAAAATAATAATAATAATAAAATAAAAATAGAGATTTACATTAACTGCCCCTTGAAAAACTACCCTGAACTACATTTTCTTTCCTTACCTCCCTCTTTAGACCTTTACCGGGAAGCCAGTCGGAGAAGCGGAGCCAGGCGGCCCAACAGCACATAATGATGGAGATCAGGTACCTCTGTGATATGATCTGGGACTGTTCTGAATGGCGCAGTCCTGATGGCAGGGCGGCGATCACCTTCGGAAAGCTTTTCAAAGTGAGTGTTCTCGCCTCGCTTGATTTTGGGAATTGATGTTATTGTTTTCGTTGTTTTTTTTTTCTAATGTTATTCTTTTGTATTGGGATGTTGGTTGGTTTGCTATTTGTATGAATTGAAGTTGGTTGGTTGGCTATTTATAAAAATACATGCATATGTATAGATATATATATTATATATATATATATATATATATATATTATATATATATATATACATTGTTGTTTGGTTTGTTATTGATATAAATTGATGGTTGAATGTTGTTTGGTATGCTGCTTATATAAATACTTATATATTCTGATTTACGGACGTACACATTCGCACTTGAACAAATAGACATGGAGTGCTGTTTATAAGTGTACATTTACTCATTACTATTATCACTTACAATCAGCTATTCGTATAAGTAGCGAATTACTGAAGATCCGATTGCATTCCATTCAGCTCTACATCGGGATCTCTGACAAGGTGGTGGGGACGCTGCTGAGGGCACGCAAGCACGGCTTCTTGCACTTCGAAGGCGAAATGCTGTACCAGGTAAGTGCTTTGGACGCACTTCTTCGTGTGAAATAAAGGAATGCACGCACACATACATATTAATATGTATGTACATATGTACACACGCACGCACGGAAACACGCGCGCGCGCGCGCGCGCGCACACCAACACACACACACACAACACACACACACACACACACACACACACACACACACACACACACACACACGTATATATAGATAGATGTATAGACATGTAGATAATACATTATAATGTCATGTATATGTATGAATATATGTATAATTAATATATATATTATATATCATATTACATATATATATACATACATACATAACTACATATATATATAATATTTATAATATATAATATATTATATAGTATATATATATATATATATGAATATACATATATCCTTATACACGACAACACACACACACACACACGCAACACACACACACACACACACAGCACAACACACAACAATCAACACAACACACAACACACACACAACACACAATATATGATATATTTGAGACGAGTGATATAAATAATATATATTGTTGTGTGTGTGTGTGTGTGTGTTGTGTGTGTGTGTGTGTTGTGTGTGTGTGGTGTGTCCTGTGTGTGTAATTAATATTATGTATATATACGATGCATATATATATATATATATATTATATATATATATATTTATATATATATATATATCACAACACACCACACACCAGAAAACACCAACCCCAAAAACATCAACACACACACACACACACACTCACACACACACACACAACACACACACACACACAACACACAAACATATATATAACATATATGTATATGTATAATGTATATTTTGTATATATGTATATGATTATATATATATATATATTATATTATATATATACTGTATTATATGTTATGCATATATATATATAATATATATATATATATATATATATAAAAGTAATATATATATTATTAATTATACATATAATATATATATATTGTATGTATAATATATGTATACATATATATATATACAATATATAATATATATATTTATATATTATATATATATATATACTATATAATATATGTATGAATGTATTAATTTATGTATATATATATATATATATATAATATATATATATATATATATAGTAATATATATATATGTGTGTGTGTGTGTGTGTGTGTGTGTGTGTGTGTGTGGTGTGTGTGTGTGATGTGTGTATATATATATATATATGATATGTGGGTGTGTGACTGTGGTGTGTGTGTGTGTGTTGTAATATATATATTAATATATATATATAATATAGTAGTATATATATATATATATATATATAAATATATAATACTTACAACACACAGCAACACACACACCGACACACCACACACACACACACACACGACACACAACACACACCATGTATAATATATACTATATATATATATATATTATATATATAGTATATATAATATGTATATATGTTATATAATATATATTATGTGTGTGGTGTTGTGTGTGTGTGTGTGTGGTGTGTGTGGTGTGTGTGTGTGTGTGTGTGTGTGTGCGTTTGCTTATGTACATGATCTACAACATATTATACATACAATTTGTTACATCATTACATACAGAAATATGTGGCGCGCCATGCAGTTTGTTTAAATTATATGTGGTGTGAATTTTACTTATCATGTAGCTGTATCTATCTCTAATTGAATTTATCTCTTTATCAGTGTTAATCAATCCGTTCTTCTCTGCCTAATTGACTTACCTATGCCTATCATGCGTATGCTGTAAACAAACACAAAACAGGAACACATGTACGCAAAATTCTATTGGCGACGCGATTGGTGTGTACATGAGGTGTATGGTCCAGACCCTTAAGCGACACCCCATCCCACCCCCCCCCACCCCCACCCCCCACCCCACCCCCACCCCCGTTGTCGGTCGATCGGCGGGGGGGACCTCCTCCGCGCCGTAAGTATTTGCTTTCTACCTTAAAACTTTTATTGACACGTCACGGTTAATAACTTGCGCCCGCTTTTATAGGAATGGTTAGGGAGGGAAGGGAAGGAGGAGGAGAGAAA